>JANTQK010007217.1:22510-37789 GCA_029224305.1 Caperea marginata | reverse complement strand
ACAAAGTGAGAGAGTGGCATGGACATATATGTACTACCAAATGTAAAATAGATAGCTAGTGGGAAGCAGCCACATAGCACAGGGAGATCAGCTCGGTGCTTTGTGACCACCTAGAGGGGTGGGATAGGGAGGGTGGGAGGGAGGGAGACGCAAGAGGGAAGAGATATGGGAACATATGTATATGTATAACTGATTCACTTTGTTATAAAGCAGAAACTAACACACCATTGTAAAGCAATTATACTTCAATAAAGATGTTAAAAAAAAAAACAGATTGCTGTCTTCTGCAAAAGCTTTTAAGTATTGAGCAGCCATGAGAATTTACATGTGTTCATTATTCTGGAGATGAGGAAACACATGTTTTCACACATGTAACTTCGCATTATAGGAAAAGGACCCTGAATTAAAATAAGGTGGTATGGAATGTTTGCCCTTCGAAACCAACCCCTCTGGGCTCCCACCGTATCTGCACGTAGGGTAAATTTTTACTTCCATTTTTTCCGCCCAGTGCCTTTGTCAACACAGACCCCATCCTGCATTGTCCCCCTCTTTCAAAGCTGTTGTCTTGAAAATGCCTCCTTTACCTTCCAATGTTGGGGAGGACTCCATTCAAAAATGCTTCTTCTCCACTCACAAAGCTATGGACTCCCAACAGGCAGGTCCTTAGGAAGAGCAGGCGACTTCTGATAAGCGCACTGTGGTGCTGACATCCCAGCCTTCCCCAGCCAGCACCGCCCCTCTGGGCAAGGCAGGAGGGGGGCGAGCTCTGAGACACATTTGTAGTGATATCAGCCACCACTATATGTCTGGCCGTTTCTCGTGCTTCAGGATGTAACTACTAATGATACTGCTTGGGGAAAACTTGACAGAAGTGGCTACAGGAAAGCAGGTGGGCAGCATGGCCAGGTACTAGCTGCATTGCCCTCACTCAGCTTCTGTTGACTTTGCCGGACAGACACTCATGTGTCTGGCCCATTTCACACACAGCACTCACTCCTATGTCTTCTGCAGGTGTCATCCTTACATTTCACTTGTTCTTCTTCCCAGACATGCTAGGTGACTGTGAGGGTTAATTTTATGTGTCAGCCGGACTGGGCATGGCTGCCCAGACAAGTGGTCAAACATTATTCTTGGTGTTTTTCTGCACCAGATTAACATGTGAGTTTGTTGCCTGAGGAAAGCAGATTGTCCTCCCTAATGTGGGTGGACCTCATCCAATCCATCGAAGTAGAGAAGTTAGAACAAAAAGACAGTGTAAAAGGGAACTCCTGCTGTCTGACCACTTGAGCTGGGACACTGCTCTCTTCTAGGCTTTGGACTCACCCTGAAATGTCAGTTCTTCTTGGGTCTCGAGCCTGTTGGCTTTTGAACTGGAACCCACACCATCGGTTCTCCGGGGTCCCCAGTTCACTGATGGCACATCCTGGGACTTCTCAGCCTCCGTAAGATTGTGAACTAATTCCTTATCATAAATCTCCTCTTATATAGATATAGATACAGATACATAGATGATAGAGATACAGACACAGACAGATACACATCCGACTGCGTAACTTCACAGAATAGCTCCCTTCTCAGGATCACCCTAAGCTATCAATATCACCACAGTACGGATGAGGGCCCCAGAGCTCACGGTGACTGGTCCAGGATGACCCTGTGGGTGAGTTGCGGGGTTTGGGAACCCAACCATTCCATGGAATCTCACTTCAGGGTCCCTCTGACTAGCAGTCATTGTTTCTGTGCCCTCGGGCACAGGATTTCTTTGCAAGATCTGAGTGTCTGAGGTGAAGCGATCCTCTTCCATCCAAAATGCCACATCGTAAGTGGGGCAACTGGCAACACTGTTTGCCTTTTAAAAAATTAAAAGCTAAGAAAGCACTCATATTTTTCACGCTTAGGCTTGGGAAGCCCTTTAGTGTTTTGCAAAGGACAGGAGAAAGACATACTCCTTTACTGCTCACTCTGGCCCTCGGTACAATTTACTTTCTTGTAAGATCTGCATCCTGCTTTTTATTTTCGCTCACCAAAGCATTACACTGCCAGGCGCCTATGAAGGGGGGACACATGCAGGAGCGTCAACAGCTGTGAGGACATCCTGGTGGGTCCCTCACCAGGTGACCCCACCGGACCATGCCTACTCCAGAGCCTCCTATTTCATAGGTGACTTTTTCTGCATATTTGTAACTGCACAGGTCAGCACCATCCTCGCTCAGGGAGCAGGTTTATTATCAGTCTAGGCTTTGGCCCCTGGCGCGAGTGTGGTGGGAAAGAAGAGAGGCTGGCCCTGTGTGTGAGTGGGTATCAAAGCATGGGAGAGGAATTCCCCACCCCAAATTCTGTGTTGGCTTTTATCAATGGCACCCATCCTTTGAGAGAAGAAATTCAGTGTCTCTCTCTTTTTTCACCTTCTGTCTAAACCTCAGTTCTTTATAAACAAACTTGCTTTGAAACCACAAAGACTTATGCTAAATCTGATCTTGGAGGAACAGGAGCACATGCAAGCAGAAGTGGGACGTGTGGCAGGAGCACCCAGGGTGTGTGCCTTTGAACATAGGCTGCCCTTGCTGAAGTGCAGATTCTTGGGACCAAGAGGTTCCAGGGAGCCAAGCAGAGGCACACAATTCACCAAGCCTCCTTCTGGGAAGATTCCTGCCATCCCACATACCTACCGACCTCTTCGTTCCCCAAATCCAGATGCCTGCCACTGCCAGGCACTGTGTCCCTGACGACAGGCTCCCTCACGCCCAGGTCCATGACCATCATACACCTGATGCTCCCCTGTTCTTTACGTCCATCTGTATCCTTCTCCTTCGCCGCCCAGTTTACTCACACTGTGGGACAGGTGATTAGCATCAGCTTTCTTCACAACTGGGGAACCCAGGGCTCAAGGTAATGCAGCCACGCATGCTACTCAAGGATGCTCTTCCAAACACAGTCACCGGCGGAACTTAGTGCACGGGGCAAACTGTTAAGCTGAAGAGGTGAGGAAGCTGCCATGCATTTTGCTTTTTTGCAACACCAATGTAAGCAACATTTACTGTGAACTTGTTCTAACGGGAGGTTAAATGTGTAAGAAGGAACCTGTGACAGGATTTGGGCTGGGTGGGCAACTTGGGGGAGGGTCCACAGAGACAGGGTTTTGCTCTAGATTGGATGCCGTCAGAAAGTGGGGGCAATTCTATGATTGGATAAAGAAGCAGAAGTCACTTGTTTTGTAAAAGGGGGATATTAGTATTTTGTGGGTTGCAGTGACCTCATTTTTGTCTGTATATAGACACAATTATGAAGATACCCTATTCTGTCTCCTTTTCTTGTGGTCTCAGAGTAACCTTGTCTAAAGTTTGTATTCTGTGAGACTGTTGTTATCTAATAACCAAATATCATGAAGTAGCTATGAGTTTCAGGGGCTCCTTGGTAGATAATAGATAGATGTCAGATAGATAGATAGATAGATAGATAGATAGATAGATAGATAGATAGATAGATAGATAGATAGATTTAAAAAGACAGATGGTACACAGTCAGTGCCTCAGTGTTACCTTTTCTAGCCCCAAGACTAGGCCCCAGTTGACTGACACCAGCCATCTTGGTTCCATGGCCTTAAACAGACAATTCCACAAATAGAGCTGTGCACTTCCCAAAGTCCAAACTGTTAAGTGCTTTCTATGGTCATCATGTTAAATATACAAAGGGTTTATAAATGACATAGGCTTTTGATGTAATGTTAAAAGTTGAAGACAGGATAAAAATAAGATGTAGCTATAGACACAGCTATAGCTATAGGTGCAGATGTTCTCCCTAATCCAGAATGAAACTTGTAAAATGCAAGGAAGCTCATATCACTTTTGTCACTGAGAAGAACTGGGTCCTCAGGACAGTCTCCAGGCCCCTGACCCCTAACCTCTTTGCTCCCCCCCCCCAGCTCCCTCCACTGTCCTGAGTTGCTCCCCTGCCTGGTGCCCTTTCCCCAGAACCCCTGCTGGATTGACCCCTCACCTCCCAGGCGAGGCCCACCTGAATACACTAGGAAACTACAGCCCATCCAGCCCCAGGCACCAGACCCTATGTCATCTCTGCTCTGCCCATTCCCCCTCCAACCTACCACATCATTTACCTGCTCTTTTTGTTATTGCCTTTCTCCCTCCAAAAATCTAAGTGCAGGAAGGTGGTGATCTCTACCCATCTAGCTCACTGGTGGTGTCTGAGCACCTAGAACAAAGCCTGATGGAAGGCAGTAATACACATGTGCTGAACTTGTGAAACTGCACGTGAGAAGTGAAACACCACATGGAAGATGCCATATTAGAAGTTGTTATTACCAGGCTATTGGGTAGATTATTGACTTTTCTTCTTTATGTACCATTTGGCTTATTTCCAATGTACAGACAATGTTCAACTTCAATTTACTCATTAAGAAAATGGGATAATAATTTGTCTTCTCACCTTCATTTTACTAAACAAATATTTATTGAATATCAATTATTCTGCCATCAAAGTATAGAGTGATGAAATTATTTTTCTTAATTATAGTAAGTGCAAACAACATATGTTTAAGATACACAGTTTTAAGATAGTGATAAGTAACGTGCATATCCATTGGCTGTTGGGCAGCAGGCTTTTGGGGACAACTTTAGAGAGAAGGGTTAGGTAGGGAAGAGGAAGTTGCACAGTAAGACCTAAAGGAATTGTGTCCCGGGCCGAGAAAATAACAAGGACGACAAAAGAACCAAAAGGAAGGCAACCGTGACGGGGATTTCACTCACTCATCGTTCTGAGTGGATTTTCCTCTTCCTGCGGGAAGTGTACACATCCCTACCCGATGGCTCTGTACCCAATTTCAATGTGCGGAGATTTTTCCCACACCATCAAGCGATTCTCCAACACCAGCTGGTGTCCTACAATTAAATCAATTCTGACGCTACTTGCCTAAAGATAGCTTCAGATTCCAAAGGTTGAAAGTTCAGTTCTGCAAGACTTCCCACCCCTTTCAGACACAAATAGCAAGCCCAAGTGCCTCTGACCGACCAGTTATAGACCCCAGTTTCCCAGAACCCCCTCTTTGGGTTTGATTAATTTGCAGAGCAGCTCACAGAACTCAGTGAAACATTTTACTCATAGATCATCACTTTATGATAAAAGGATACAATTCGGGAACAGCCAGATGGAAGAGGTGCAGAGGGCAAGGCATGTGGAAAGGGCATAGAGCTTCCATGCCCTTTCCAGGCACCCCACTCTCCCTGAATCTCCACATGTTCGCCAACTTAGAAGCCCTCTGAACCCCGTCCTTTTGAGTTTTTATGGAGGCTTCATTACACAGGTATGATTGACTAAATCACTGGCAGTTGGCAATTGAACGCAATCTCCAGTACCTCTCCCCTCCCTGGAGGCTGGGGGTGAGACTCAAAGTTCCAACCCTCTAATCACATGGTGGTTTCTCCTGACAACCAGCCTCCAACCTTAGGTTACCTAGAGGCTGTCCAAAAGTTACCTCGTTTAACGTAACAAAAGACACCTAGATCTTCTCAGCACTAGGAAGTTCCAAAGGTTTAATAAGCTCTGTGCCAGAAACAGAGACGAAGACCAAATATATATTTCTTCTTATAAATCCCATTAGCACATTGTCCCTGGTGTGCTATTTGCAGGCCCCAGTGGGACGAGTCTTCCCTGCCCCATGGATGGTGAATGACGGTCACGATCGTATGACCGGCTTTCCCACTGGAAGGGGCGATGACAGTACCACGTGCACGCAAGCAGAAGAGTTACAGCCACTGTGTGCTTTAGCCACTCTGTCCTCCCACAGCTGCGGAATGGTGCGTCCTGTGTAGGGGTGCCCCTTGGCCTGGATCCTGGAGGGAAGATGGTGCATGGAGCAGAGATGGGGCAGCCTTGCGAAACTGGCTACCGTGAGCCCAGTGAAGATCAGAGCTCAATGAAGCTTTAACAACTGCCCAGGGCTCAACAAACAAAAGTGCTTATTGAGAATTCCAAAAAGCATGCAAGTCTTAGTGTTTTGGTAGATTGGGAGGTTCCTTTCCAACATGCCTTTGAGAATGTGTGCCCTTCCTGGGGCCCCTCCATGGTTGATTCAGGGTTTGGTCTGCAAACTGCCTTGGCCAATGGGTTCTGAACACACACAATCTCAGCAGAGGCTTTGAAGACCTTGGACATCGGGAGTCACTTCCTCTCTTGCTGGTTTTGAAACCAGCCCCCATGAGAAGAAGCCCAGACCAGCCTTGGACATCTATAGCCCATGGGGTAACCAGCACCAACCACCAGACACAGGACAGAGGCCATCTTAATCCAGGCAGTCCCAATCAAGACTGTAGATCAGTTCGTCCAGTAGGACTTTCTGTGCTGGTGGAAATGTTCTGTAGCTGTGCTCTTTTCCACGGCCCTGTGTAGCTAGTTCGGCTGAAGATCTGAAATTTTCTTTTTTAAACTAATTTGAATTTTAAGAGCCACATGTGGCTGGTGGCCACTGTACCAGGCAGCATAGTTTCAGATGACTGTAGCTGCTGGTGACCCCAGGCAAGACCAGCAAAGAAACACAGAGCTGAGTACAGCCCACATTTCTGACCTGCACAACAGAGTGATGCCGCTGTTTTAAGCCACTAAACTTTGGAGTCGTTTGTTACGCATTACTTGATAACTGATCCACTGTCCCAGAGTACATAAATAAAAATCTTAATTCATTGCTTGCCTCCAAATCAGAGGCAAACTTATGTCTGGAAATCATGTTATTTCAATATAAAAATCTCCATTTTTAGGTTTCACTTTCAAGTGGTATAAATTCCTACGTAAGGAAATTTAGTCTCCTGAAATGTCATATGCTTTCCTGAAAGTCACATAGCACACATTCTTGGTCAAACAAAATACATTTGGACCCAGAAACTAGCAGTGCAACCTAGAGTAGAAATTACCATCAGCACTTACGTGTCATTAAGAATGGACCCAGACAGTAGAGTCAGAGTTCCAAACCCATCTCTAGGAGCTTTGATCATCTTGGAGCCAGTGAAAAGGAAATGAACACAGCTGTGAAACAAGATCACAAACAAAAATAAAGAGCCGAACATACAAATCAAGTTGAGGACCACCCAGAAGCTTCCCTCAGAACCGAGGCAGCAGCCACCATTGGGGTAACTGAGCAGCTCGGCCGCGATCTCGGCTCTGTCTTCATGGCTCCCAGTGGGCCGCACACTGATATTAACCAGGAGACCCTTCCAAGCTTGAGCCTGTTCCTCCATAGAACCTTCTCTGGGCACCGCACACCAAATGACAGGAAGCTGACCGCCCTTTCAGGCATCCGTAGGAAGGCCCAGAACAGGGCATTTATCTGGAATGCTCTCCTTCCCATCCCCCCACCCACCAGACAGGAGTGGACAATGTCAAGGCTGACAGCCACAGGAACTGGAGGCACCTCGGCCTTCAGGTGGGGTTACTTGTACTGAGCCTCAGTTTCTTCATTCATAAAATGGGATGAAGACCCATGCTGAGTTCATCCTCAGGTGGCCTTGGGTTTGAAAAGGGAAAATGAGCAAATTCTTGAAAGTACAGTGAAACCATAAAGGATTGTTGTGAATGATATTTCTAGCTCAACTCTCTGTGCTAATTTAGAATAATCTCAAATCTCTGCTATTTGTGTTATAAATTATAGTTTGTAATTGCTATAGTTATGTTATACATCAAGCTTTAAAAATTAACAAAAAATCCATCAATCACACTCCTTGATATTTACCCAAGGGAGTGAAAAACTTCTGTCCACACAAAAACCTTCACACAGATGTTTACAGCAGGTTTATTCGTAACTGTCAAAATTGGAAGCACAATGTGCTTTGGATACACAAACTGTGGTTCATCCAGACAATGGAATATTATTCAGTGCTAAAGCAATGAGCATCAATCCATGAAAAGACATGGAAGAAACTTAAATGCATATTACTAAGTAAAAGAAGCCAATCTGAAAAGTCTATAGACTGTATAATTCCAACTACATGACATTCTGGAAAAGGCAAAACTATGGAGACAGTAAAAAGATCAGAGGTTTCTAGGGATGGGTGAAGGGTGGGATGAATAGGCAGAGCACAGAGGATTTTAGGGCGGTGAAACTTCTGTGTGGTACTGTAGTGATGGATACATGTCATTATACATTTGTCCAAACTCATAGAATGAACAATGCCAAGAGTGAGCCCTAATGTAAACTATGAACTTTGGGTGATTATGATGTGTTAGTTTAGACTCCTGGATCCAACAATTTCTCCTTTTTCATTTCTAATTTTATTGATCTGTGTCCTCTCCCTTTTTGTCTTGATGAGTCTGGCTAAGGGTTTATCAATTTTGTTTATCTTCTCAAAGAACCAGCTTTTAGTTTTTTTGATCTTTGCTATTATTTTCTTTGTTTTATTTCATTTATTTCTGCTCTGTATTTATGCTTTCTTTCCTTCTACTAACTTTGGGTTTTCTTTGTTCTTCATTACCTAATTGCTTTAGGTGTAAGGTTAGATTGTTTATTTGAGGTGTTTCTAGTTTCTTTTCTTGTTTCTTGAGGTGAGATTGAATTGCTATAAACTTCCCTCTTAGAACTGCTTTTGCTGGATCCCATAGGTTTTGGATCATTCTGTTTTCACTGTCATTTGTTTCAATGTATTTTTTTATTTCTTCTTTGATATCTTCAGTGATCTCTTGGTTATTTAGTAGTGCACTGTTTAGCCTCCACGCATTTGTGTTTTTTTTCTTGTAATTGATTTCCAATCTCTTAGGTTTGCGGTCAGAAAAGATGCTTGATACGATTTCAATTTTCTTAAATTTTCTGAGGCTTGATTTGTGACCCAAGGTGTGATCTATCCTGGAGAATGTTCTGTGTGCACTTGAGAAGAAAGTGTATACTGCCACTTTGGGGTGGAATGTTCTACAAATATCAATTGAATCTATCTGGTCTATTGTGTCATTTAAAGCTTGTGTTTCGTTATTTATTTTCTGTTTGGATGATCTGTCCATTGGTGTAAGTGGGGTGTTAAAGTCCCCTACTATTATTGTGTTACTGTCAATTTCCCCTTTCCTGGCTGTTAGCATTTGCCTTATGTATTGAGGTGCTCCTATGTTGGGTGCATAAACACTTATAATTGTTATATCTTCTTCTTGGATTGAACTCTTGATCATTATGTAGTGTCCTTCCTTGTCTCTTGTAACATTCTTTATTTTAAAGTCTATCTGATATGAGTAGTGCTACTCCAGCTTTCTTTTGATTTCCATTTGCATGGAATATCTTTTTCCTTCCCTTCACTTTCAGTCTGTATGTGTCCCTAGGTCTGAAGTGGGTCTCTTGCAGACAGCTTATATATGGGTCTTATTTTTGTATCCATTCATCCAGTCTGTGTCTTTTGGTTGGGGCATTTACATTCAAGGTTATTATCGTATGTATGCTCCTGTTACCATTTTCTTGTTTAGGGTTTGTTTTTATGGGTCATTTTCTTCTCTTGTGTTTCCTGCCTAGAGAAGTTTCTTTAGCATTTGTTGTAAAGCTGGTTTGGTGGTGCTGAATTCTCTTAGCTTTTGCTTGTCTGAAAAGCTTTTGATTTCTCCATCGAATCTGAATGAGATTCTTGCTGGTTAATCTTGGTTGTAGGTTTTTCTCTTTCATCACTTTAAGTATATCCTGCCACTCCCTTCTGGGCTGCAGAATTTCTGCTGAAAAATCAGCTGATAACCTTATGGGGATTCCTTTGCTGCTTTTAATATTTTTTCTTTGAATTTAATTTTTGTTAGTTTGATTAATATGTGTCTTGGTGTGTTTCTCCTAGGGTTTATCCTGTATGGGACTCTCTGTGCTTCCTGGACTTGGGTGATTATTTCCTTTCCCATGTTAGGGAAGTTTTCCACTATAATCTCTTCAAATATTTTCTCAGACCCTTTCTTTTTCTCTTCTTCTTCTGGGACCCCTATAATTTGAATGTTGGTGTGTTTAGTGTTGTCCTAGAGGTCCGTGAGATTGTCTTCAATTCTTTTCATTCTTTTTTCTTTACTCTGTTCCTCGGCAGTTATTTCCATCATTTTGTCTTCCAGCTCACTTATTCGTTCTTCTGCCTCAGTTATTCTGTTATTGATTCTTTCTAGCGTATTTTTCATTTCATTTATTGTGTTGTTCATCTCTGTTTGTTGGTTCTTTAGTTCTTCTAGATCTTTGTTAAATATTTCTTGTATTTTCTTAATCCGTGACTCCATTCTGTTTCTGACATTCTGGATCATCTTTACCATCATTACTCTGAATTCTTTTTCAGGTAGATTGCCTATTTCCTCTTCATTTATTTGGTCTTGTAGGTTTTTACCTTGCTCCTTCTTCAAGGAAAATTTTTTTTGCCATTTTCGTTTTTTTTTTTTTTTTTTTTTTGATGAGTGGGATTGTGTTCTTGTCTTACTGTTTTTTTGGCCTGAGGCTTCCAACACTGGAGTTTGTAGGTTGTTGGGTAGAGCTGGGTCTTGGTGCTGAGATGAGGACCTCTGGGAGACCTCACTCTGATGAATATTCCCTGGGGTCTGAGGTTCTCTGTTAGTCCAGTGGTTCGGACTCAGAGCTCCCACCGCAGGAGCTTCGGCCTGACCCCTGTCTTGTGAACAAAGGTCCCCCAAGCCATGCAGGGCAGGAAAAAAAAAAAAAAAGAGAACAGTTCGCTTGGGGGTTCCTCCCATCTCCTCGGGCATCAAGGTCACCCACCAGCATCTGGCAGGTGCCCTATTTATGGGAAAACACAAACTCCGTGTCTTCCCACACCACCATCTTGACTCCGCCCTCCAAGAGTACAGTCTTAAAGGTAAAAATTAAATTTTAAAAGTAAAAACAAATAAATAAATAAATACAATAATGCAGAAACAAGCTGCATACTTACATCACCTATAGTTTTCACTCTGATGTGGACACTGAATGGCTTTCCTAGGCATAAAGGAAAGAAGGCTCCCCAGGTTTCTTAACCCCTAGTCTCCCCTCCCCAGAATTTATGCCCCTGGGTCCAAGCACCAGGCTCAGGGTGGTGGACTGAGGCCAAAGCCAGGTGGCCCTGCACGTCAAGGCACATTGAACAAGCAGCACCACAGAGCCTGGAGCTAACAGGCAAACTGCAGGTATAGGCCTTCCCGCTGGTTCCTAGGCCCAGCTTCACAACCCCAGGCCAGGGAGCGTGTGTCAGCGCACAAGTGTGTGCGCACAAAACCCCAGCTCCACACACCCCCAGGCAACTGTGGCACCTCTTGGGAAGCCCCTTGTTCCTGCCCCACGAGAGTGCAAGCAGAGGACCCAAAGCAGGAAGGAGCAGCGGGGCCCAGCACTCAGCTCTCCTCTGGACCTCACTTCTTCACCCCGACGGTGAGGAGTGACCACCCGAGATCCCTCAGTTGTTTCTGATTCCTCGAAAGACGTTAGTATTAAGACACCGCAGTCTTATAACAGCTTCCTAGGGGCCACGAGGACCAGAGGTGATGCCCACTCATCTTCCTCCTGCCCAGGGCTCTCCCCTCAGCATGGTGCCCCTTTCCTGCCAAACAC
Source organism: Caperea marginata (assembly GCA_029224305.1). Taxonomy (NCBI): domain Eukaryota; kingdom Metazoa; phylum Chordata; class Mammalia; order Artiodactyla; family Neobalaenidae; genus Caperea; species Caperea marginata. The sequence goes on along the minus strand of JANTQK010007217.1, from coordinate 26,256 downwards.
GTTGGAAAACTCTTTTTCCTGCCCTTTGAGCTCACTCAGGCAGGAGGGCAGGGTTCCCTACAGCAGGAACTGAGGGAGGAAGTGACAAGAAGCTGAAACGTGTTTTCCCAAATCAGCATCAGCCGGGAAGAGCAGCACCGGATACTCTTTCTTGGCTGCTGAGCACGTGGCTGGGGGGGGCATGGACCGAGGCCAGTGATGCTGCTTCCCCTCATCAAGAGCCTTCCGCCACCAGGCAGCCCTCCTGTGGGACTGCCAGGCCCAGGCCTGACACAGGACTCTCCTTTCTTCACTGCTCCCCTCCCCTAATGTGTCCTACTGACCACACCTTGCTTCTGGAAACCCTCCCTTCCAACACATTTCTCTCCAGACACGCTTAGGTAAACTCCCTTCTTGCCCATGTCCTGGATATGAGGACTCACCCACTTCAATCCTCATCCCCTGTTCATTCACTCTCACCATGCTCTTCCTGGCCAAGCTCATCCAGGCTTTAACTGCCACCCACTAATGGTCCTCAAACCCCAAAACACCAGGATCCTAAGGCACCTGCCCTGGGGTCCTCTTCCCTTGAGTTATTAGCAAGCCCAGCACATCCAACATGGCCCTAGCCTCTGCCTGCTGCCCCTGGTCTTCCTCCTCTCATCCTTTCCCCTTGGACAGCATCAGTATTCCATGGAAAATACTCCACAGAACCATCATGGATTCCTTCCTCTCCTCCATACATAGATCCAACCTGCTCCCTTGTTACCACGCCTGCAAATTCAAGCCTCACTTCCATCCACTCATAACCTCCTCTTGAGTCTCCCTCTGGGTCTCCATTCACTTTGTCAAGATTACTACCACCCTCACCCACTTAGGTCTTATTCTCTTGATGATCCTACCTCCATTCAGCTCTGCACAAATACTCAGAGTAAACTTCCTGACCTACACACCAGGTCAAAATGCAGATTTCCTTATAAAATGAGGTTCAAGGTCCTTCTAAGTGAGAGAGGGTGGCCTGATTTGCCCTCTCCCCTTCCTGCTCTCTGACCTCGTGGAATGACTTGCTGTCTCCTTCTACCCACTGCCCCCCTGCCTAAGATGCCTTCCACAGACCCCATTTCACATCCCTTCAAGATCCTACAGATCCCACCTCCTCATGATGCTTTAGGCTATAACTGCACGTGGCCAGTGACATGACTCTCAGATCCTAGTAGTTGAAGCATAGGTCTTTCAGACTTTACAATATTCAGAATCCCCCCGAAATGTTAATACAAGCTTCTTGGAAATGGGCTAACATTACGCTTGGGAAAAACAACAAAACTCCAGGGATGACGTGATGTACTTTCAGAAGTAAAAAACAGAGATTGGGAGAAAAAACGTTTCTTGTCGTATATACCATAGGTCAAATGTAATATTGTCGCAAATGATATACCACAATCTCCTTGGCAGTATTTCCCCAAGGGCTGTTTCTCATCCAGTTCAGTTCTCTGGGGAGATGTAAAAATGAGACAACATGATTCAATAAACATAAGACACTCATATTTCGCAATCGTATAGCTCTTGAATGTCAACATTTATCCTTATATGACGTCATTCAAATTTTCATTGCCTCTTAGAATAGCTGTTCCGTGGTTATAACCAGTTTTTCTCAATAGTTTCTCATAGGACCTTATTTATCATGGTATCATGTTGCCTCTCTTTCAAGCACTGCCCTTGACATTGAAGGGCTATACACAGTGGGGAGACTGCAGCTCCCTTAAGTCTCCCTACACCTGCATGAGACACACTAACACTCTGAGGTCCAGGGAAGTGGCATTGGCTCCCTGAAGTACATAGTTATTCTCCTAGGCTTACTTTATTCTGGCCATATCTCCTCTCTCTTGTCCACAAACATAGTCTCTTTTCTGTTTTTATCTCTAAGAACAAAACTGTCTTACTCTATGTCTAGTTTGCCTTGACAATCCACAGATGCCCATATCTGTGATAGTGGTAAGTAACGTGAATGTCCATTGGCTGTTGGAGAGTCAGCTTGTTGGGACAACTTTAAACAGAAGCATCTGGGGAAGAGGAAGTCAGAATAGTAAAACCTGAAGGAATCACATTCCAAACAGAGAAAATGACATGGGCAACAAAAGAACCAAAAGGAAGGCTCATGTGACAGGAATTGCACTCCTTGTGAGGCCCTTTGGTCGATTGAATTATTGTTCTGAGTGCTTTCCTCTTTCTGTGGGAAGCCTGTACTCTGCTGCCCATGGTGTGTTGCTTGCAGGCCCGGTGGGAGGAGATTTCCCAACTGGACGTTTCTATGGCCAGAGCAATCCAATTTTCTCTCCAGACCCATGAAGCCTTCTTCAAGGAGCAGAATAATTTTTTATTGCAGTAATTCTGTACATCTTGGGAGGCAAATAATGAAACAAAATAAACCCTGCCATTTTAATAATATGATCTTACAGAAAATGTCTTTTCCATTCTTAAAGGGTCACGTGGTACATACTTATGTACAAAGTTAGAACAAAGTAACATTCCTTCAGACCCCTGGAAGTGGAGACAGTAACCACGTAGTGTGGAGGACACACCTATATGGTCTGAGTGGACTTCCCACAGCCCTGAAGAAACAGGACAGTGTTTGGTCAGAACTCTACAGACAGTTACGGTGAAACTCTGCTACTGGATGCTCCTCTGCCATTCCTGTTGGCTTTCTCTCTACCTCAACATCCAGGCTGGCTCATAAACCAAGTGTATTCCCACTTTATAAACTCAGCCACTTACACCAGACACCCTCTTGTAGAGGGCACACTTTCTAAGGGTGTGGGCTAGATTTGGACTTGAAGTCAGCCAAGTCAGGAGTGCTAAAACTTTGTAACCTTGGTCATGTTACATTCACGCACCAAAATATATTCTTGAGCAAAATGTTGTACCTCAAGGTAAGAGTGGCGCTAAAATACATAAAAAGCTGAAGCAAGGTGGTATTCAGTCTAGACTCTGGGACTGTAAAAGGGGCCTTGAGGGTGTTCAGATCCTTTTCCCAGCTCTGAGCACCATCCTTGGCTTCCACGGGGGCTGCCTCTAGTGCCACCTGGGGCCTTCCTCAGAGGGCTGCCCTCAGGCTACTGGACCGAGTGTATAGGGCAGTGGACATCCCCAGGGTGGCCCCAGTTGATATCTCATTCCAGCAGGAGAATAAAAGCCCAGCTCATTCCTTCAGGGGCAGAATTTCTGCAAACACACTGCTCCTCCCCCAAAGTCCCCAAGTGTCACCGGAGCCTGGATATTTGCCTGGATCTTAATTGGTTCCTTCCTATACCCCATCCCTCCCCAACCCCTTTTCTTCTCCAGTTTCTTCTTGGAGCAGATGCTTAGTAATTATTTTATACATGAAGCCTTGGCTCAGTGTCTACTCTGGGATAACTTGATCCAAAACGAGCTTTAAAGGGCAGGACCAGGACCAATGTGGGGAAGGTATAGCAAAGTAGAGTGTGTTTGACTCAATATGAACTACCTTTCTCATGGACTCATTGATAAAAGAAATAGTGTTTTCTTTATCACTGGAGGCTTCAAGACACGAGTAAACCATTTGGTCCATTACAATCAAATCAAACATAAAAATAATTATTTCAGAGCATTTTGGATTTGACCATGGGCACTCCATTGGGTGACATCAGCCATAGAGGTAGGTGGGCGTCAACTCAGGCATAAACATACACGTGACAGACTTCTCAACTTTTGTAAGAGGATATCAACCAGAGATGTCAGATAGGACCACA
>JANTQK010007217.1:4094-14756 GCA_029224305.1 Caperea marginata | reverse complement strand
AAGCAGTGGTTGAGAATCTGCCTGCCAATGCAGGGGACACGGGTTCGAGCCCTGGTCTGGGAAGATCCCACGTGCCGCGGAGCAACTGGGCCCGTGAGCCACAACTACTGAGCCTGCGCGTCTGGAGCCTGTGCTCCGCGACAAGAGAGGTCGCGATAATGAGAGGCCTGCACACCGCGATGAAGAGTGGCCCCCGCTTGCCACAACTAGAGAAAGCCCTCGCACAGAAACTAAGACCCAACACAGCCAAAAATAAAATAAATAAATAAATAAATAAATAAAAGATTACTATTAAAAAAAAAAAAAAAACCCCAAGTCAGGAGGAGAACTTGGTGGGGAGAAGGGTAGGGATTCAAGGATTGGATATAAGGGTTGGTTATAAGACTTATAAGTTCCTTCCAGCCTAATATTTCATATCTTTGATTTCAAGCCCTAATCAGAACTTGAACATTCCAGGGACTCTTCTTAAGGAATTACCTACAGATTTGGTGGCATGTGAGATCCTTGATACCCGTGCCTGGGCCAGGAGCTGGTTGTCACCTCCCTCAGCCCTCCTGGAGGCCATAGAGGTTTGGTGTCTGCACCGTGACAATGAGAAAACAGACTGTGAGATTCAGGCAATGGTGCCCAGCATCGCAGGAGGGCAGACCAGAGCTGAGCATGGTCCCGCACCTCTGGGTCCAGGACTCCTTCAGCCCCATGTTGTGCTAGAGCCACCTTGTGAGGCTGGGCTTAATTCTGTAAAACATTCAAGTGTATTAAGAACTAACTGAGGTAAAATAAAATTAAATTGTTCCTGTTATGTGATAAGCTCACTTTGGTGTTATATGTCACCTTCACCTTAACTTAAACCACCTCCAATATGCTGACTGCCAGGACCTTCACGCCCTGCTACCCTTCCACCCTGGGAGTGTAGAACCGTAACTCTGAGGTCTGAGCCCTCAGACCAGGTGATGCGATGGTCCCCTCCCCCAGGGCCTCAGTCTAATCGCAGGGCAGGAGGGCAGGCAGGAGGCTCCTGAGCTTGAGAAATGAGTCATCCACACAGGGCGCTGCTCACGGCCACCTTGCCAAGGACAAGCCAGGGCAGGATTCATTTTGTCTTATTACTCATGGCTTTAGAGGAAAAAAATTTTAGGTGGCTATTTCAGTACTCCACAGATTAATCAGATTTAATCAAATCAGCCCATTTTCAGATAACAAAGGAAGGAAATTTGAAGAAGCAGAGAAATTACTCTGCACCACAGATGGCCAACTTTCACAGGTACCAGATGTTGAAGAAGGGAAAGACCTAGAATTGGCCCATTGACTCTATTCCTTCATTCCAGTTCACAGATTGAAAGGCCAGTGTGTGTTACTGCATTGACTCAAACTCTGGGCTGTGAAATAAAATTCATGTTTTATGGCAAGACATGAAAAATGTAAACAGAAAAAATTTTCTCTGCCCTTTGGCCTCCCCTCTCTCCCCACTGTACATTGTGTGTCTGCATTATGCATCGACCACTCCATCAGCAGAAATACCTGCTCAACCATAAAAAGCAACATTCTTCTAGCACCAACAAGACAACTCCTTAAACGATAACCTTCCTTCCTTATCTTGTAAGGGGTCATGATGACACGTGACCCACTACTCGCTAGATGGTGTAAACTGTCAATAATACGTCATTTAGTGTACAGCCCTCTGTCTCTAAAACTTATATAACTGTGCTTTGACCTCTAACCAGCAGGGTTTTCTGAGAGGCTGTTCCTGGGTTATACTCCTCAAATTGGCTGGAATAAAATTTTCCATTTCTTTCTTAGATTACTTTTTTTGTTGACAGGACCTAAGTACTCTCCTCCTCAATCCTTCTAGGTCGTATTTTCGTCATTGTAACTAAATTAACATTCAACATTTACCTTCACTTTTGCATTCAACAGTGTAATACCTCAGATCCTAAACACATAAAGCAAACACCATGGGACACTTATGTTGCTTCCATGTCTTGACTATTGTAAATAGTGCTGCTATGAACATTGGGGTGCATGTATCTTTTTGAATTAGAGTTTTCTTCTTTTCTGGATGCATGCCCAGGAGTGGGATTGATGGATCATATGGCAGCTCTATTTTTAGTTTTGTAAGGAACCTCCATACTGTTCTCCATAGTGGCTGCACCAATTTACATTCCCACCAACAGTGTAGGAGGGTTCCCTTTTCTCCACACTCTCTCCAGCATTTATTATTTGTACGTTTTTTGATGATGGCCATTCTGACTCGTGTGAGGTGATATTTCACTGTGGTTTTGATTTGCATTTCTCTAATAATTAGTGATGTTGAGCAGCTTTTCATGTGTGTGTTGGCCATCTGTATGTCTTTGGAGGAATGTCTGTTTAGGTCTTCTGCCCATTTTTGGATTGGGTTGTTTCTTTGATATTAAGCTGTATGAACTATTTGTATATTTTCAAAATTAATCCCTTGTTGGTAGCATCATTTGCAAATATTTTCTCACATTCCATAAGTTGTCTTTTTGTTTTGTTTATGGTTTCCTTTGCTGTGCAAAAGTAACCAAAGTGTCCATCAGCAGATGAGTGGATTAAGATGTGATATATATATATATATATATATAAATGGAATATTACTCAGACATAAAGAAAGACTGAAATAATGACACTTTCACCAACATGGATGGACCTAGAGGTTATCATACTAAGTAAACAAAGTCAGACAGAGAAAGACAAATAGTATACGATATCACTTATATGTGGAATCTAAAGAATAGTACAAATGAACTTAATTACAAAACAGAAACAGACTCACAGATATAGAAAACAAACTTATGGTTACCAAAGGGGAAGGGCAGGGGGAGGGATAAATTGAGAGTATGGGATTAACACATGCACACTACCGTATGTAAAATAGATTAAAAAACAAGGATTTACTGTATAGCACAGGGAACTATATTCGATATCTTGTAATAAACTATAATGGAAAGAATTGAAAAAATAATATAGATATATACATGTATAACCAAATCACTTTGCTGTACAGCTGAAACTAACACAATATTGCAAATCAACTACTCTTCAATATAAAAAAAACATTTGTAATGGGACAGCACAGCTTTCAACATCAATTCTTAAAGTTGTTTTGCTAACGGAGTGCTGACACTTGGTCAGTTTAGTTAAATCTACAAAGAAGTGGAGAAGTCTTGGCACGTGACACAGAAGTGCCCTAAGTGATTTGCTGCCAGGTCAAGGCTGAATACAGAGGAAATCAGTGCGCCAGAGTCAGAGATTTAACTTCTAGACCAGTGCTGTCACCAGCTCCTGTGTGACTTTCCCTGTCTGTAAATTGAGGGTCAGAAAACCCAGACCACAGCCAGCAATCTACAGTGGTTATTTAGGCAGAATCTATGTAGTGTTCTGTGTAGCTGTGATACCATGATTTATAATAAGAGATATACACTTCATCTTAGTCCTGTTTCTGGCACAGAGCTCCTAAAACTCTTGAAAGTTCCTTTGTTGGGAGCCATAAAGTTGTCTTTTATATGTTAATGAGGTGACATTTGGAACTGGGCACTGGAAGTTGGCTGGTTGCCAGGGGAAAACCAACCTCCTGATGAGAGGATTGGAAATTTTGGTTCCCCCTCCTGTCCCCCACCTCCTGGGAGGGAAGAGGAGCTGGAGATTGGATCAACTGTCAGTGGCCAATAACTTAATTGATCATGCCTAGATAATTAATGAAACCTTCATAGAAACCCAAAAAGAGGGTGTTCAGAGAGCTTCCTGGCTGATGCCTGCTTGGAGCTTCTGGGAGAACGGCTGGCACAGAGAGGGCATGGAAACTGCCTCCTTTCCCCATACCTTGCCCCGTGCATCTCTTCCATCTGGCTGCTCCTGTGTTATACCCTTTTCGAGTAAATTGGTGATCTAGTAAATAAAGTGTCTCTCTGAGTTAATCAAACCCAATTGGGTATCACTGGAACCTCCAATCTATAGCCAGTTAGTCAGAAGCACAGGTGACAACCTGGACTTGAGATTGGCATCTGAAGGGGGGGCGGTCTTGTGGGACTGAGTCCTTAACCTGTGGGATCTGACCTTATCTCCAGGTAGATGGTATCAGAATTGAGTTGAATTGTAGGACACCCAGCTGGTGTCAGCATGGATGCGTGGGAGAAATAAACCCAACACATTTTGGAATTGGGTGCAGAACCCTTGGTAGCATTGTGTGTAGGGTTCTGTGTAGGATTCTGTGTAGGGTTCTGTGCTTTGGAGAAAATGTGTTGAACACTTTTAAGGAGAAATAGCAGGTTCTCCATGTCCATTGAGGAAATCAGGCACAGAGTGACAGTTACTGCTGCCCCCTCTGGATAGTACACTGTTCTCCAATATAACGGGGAGATGGTCAAAGCTTGGCCTGCGAGAAAGGGCCATGGTATTGGAAAAACACCACTTGCAGCTCAGTGGGAGAGTCTCCCAGGATCCCACTGTGGTGATTAATTTTGTATGTCAACCTGGCTGGGTCAGTGTGCCCAGATATGTGGTCAAACAACTCTGGATGTTTCTGTGAGTGATTTTAGGTGAAATTAACATTTAAATCAGTAGACTGAGTAAAGCAGATTGCCCTCCATAATGTGGGTGAGCCTCACCCAGTCAGCTGAAAGCCTGAATAGGATAAAGACTGACCTTCCCTGAGCAAGAGGGGATTCTGTGAGCACGTGGCCTTTGCACTTGAACTACAAGAAGTGCAAGTTCCCAGACCAGCCTGACAGCCCACCCTGTAGATTTTGGACTTGCCAGTCTCTATAGTTGTATAAACCAGTTCATATATAGATATAGATATTAGATGTATAAATAGAGATAGAGATAGAGATAGATTAGTTCTGTTTCTCTGGAGAACACTGATAATACACCCAGCCAGTGATTCGAGGCCCCCCCCCCAGACCTGACTTAAAGCACAGCGACTCCACCAGCAAGTTTATCTAAGAATATATTAGCATATAAAAAAGGCAGAAACAGCCAATGAAGTTCCAGGCTTGAACGTGCCCCCTTGCAGTGCAGATGGTTCCAAAGTCCCTCCCCAGAGGCACACCCCAGGTTAAACACGTTTACATTCAGTGCCTACTAATCCACTGGTGTGGAAGCCTGGCGTCACACCACAATCCAAGGAGGCTGGCCATCCTACCATAGCCCCAGACCACGGAGCTACGACTGAAACCAGAAGTGAGCCCATCGGCCAGAAGTGTGGGAAGCAGGACAAATCCCAGCCTATCCCACTTATGATCCCGATGGGGCATCGAGTTCTACGGAAGCTTCACAGCGAGGCTGAGGCCACAGCACTGGCTCCTCAGACAAGGAAATTCTCCCTTACGATGATCCAGCAAAACGTAATGCTAATCCTCCCACCCCTGTGTTTGATTAAAATCTTAGAAAGTGCTTTTGAGTGATTACCCATTGGAGGAGATAAAGGAAGTAACCATCAACTATTCATTAAGCATCTACTAGATTCATAGCACTTGCTATGACCAAGAGATAATAATATAGTAAACCTTCATTTTGAGTTTTCCCATGTAGCTTGCTATTTGATAGTAACAACCGTACTCTGGGAATAAAGGATATAATCACATTTTATTGATCATTTTGCTGAGTTTTAGAGTGTTTGAATCAATTTGTACCACATGAGGAAGCTGGAACTTGAATCCAGGTGATCTTTCCATCTTACCTATGAGAGTTTTACTAGCATGAATTTGTCTTCAATGCAGGCAACATTGCAGATTTAATCTTCATATTTATGAACTCGAATTCATCACTCTCGGGCCTCCTGGTCTGAGTTTGGGGGATTTTTTATATTACCTATTTGGGACAAAACCTTCTGTAAACAATTTTACCTTTGTAGAAAGTTATCTTGTCCTTGTGAATCCATGAGAAATATATCAATCCGGAAGATTAAATACCAAATAGGTAATACAAAAAAAAAAAAGGAAGCCAAGTAATTACTGGTCTTCCTAAGTTGCAAATCTCACCAAATTTAAGAAGTCTATTCTCCGTTCATTGAGGCATAATTTATGGAATATTTTTCACTGGATATGCACTTTCTACAGGTGAATTTATCACGAGGGAAGTTTTTGTTTGTTCGCTCCGTAAGCCCACGTCGTATAGACCTGTGAGGGTAGGTAGGCAAGTTTGGCACATCTCAGTCGTTCATCTGAAATCTTCTCAGAGCAGTTCCCTAGACGTGAAAGCCTTCGTTCTGTGTCCACTACATGCTGGGTAGTGCTTCGGGCACTGGGACAGGACCTTCACAAGAACAGAGCAGAGGCATTGCCAGGCAGCACTCTTTTGGTTGGGGGTTGGGGGATAAGTAATAAGCAAAAGGGAAAAGTCTCAGGCAGTTGTGAGAACAGTCTCAGGCAGTCACTGAGGGCTCCTTTAGATCGGGTGGCATAGGGGAGAGAAGCCCCTCGAGGAGGTGGCACGTGAGCTGAGATCTGAATTCAAGAGCCAGCCCACAAACCACCTACAAACACACTGAGAAGAGCACGGGCAGAGGGGACGGCAGAGGCCCCGCACAGAGCTGCCGAATGAGGCCAGTGCAGCTAGGATGCCATGATCACTGAGGAGGGTCTGAGAGGCAGCAAAGGCGGACCCGGGAGACAGGGCTGCAGAGGCAGCTGCTGTCCTGCTCTTAGTAGAAGGGGCTGGATGCTGGGGCGTGGCCTCTTCTGCCTGACGCCCTGTCTGCTGTGGAAGAATCAATTGTGGAAGGGCAAACTGCAAGTAGGGAGAAAGCTTCAGGGTTGACATTGAATTTCCTTTTCACCATTCAGTAAATATTGGTTTATTTCATACTACCCATCAGACAGATGACATAAATACACCCCCGATCACTTTGGGGGTTCAGATATGAGAGTCAGAAAAGGCCTCCCAGGAGAGATGACCCCAGGGCTCCCGTAGAATGAGTAGGAAATGAAAGAAAGGGGCATGCCTTACACACAGAAAGTTTGGCAAGTGCAAAGGCCCAGGGGCACAGTGAGGGGTGAGGTGAGAAATAAGGGTCCATAAGAAAGCAGGTGCCAGACTGAGTTGGCATGAGGGCCTTGCCTGGCAGAGTGTAGGGCATGGAGTTCATCCCCAAATTTGTCAGTAGCATGAAATGATTTTCATATTACATTTTAGAAGGGTGACTCGGGTAATAAGGTGACAGTTATGCCAGTCACGTGCCAGGCACTGTGCTAATCAGTTGGGACCCAGAACTGAATAAAGACATCCTTTCCCTGAATGAATGCAGAGCCCAGTGACTGGATGAAAACACACACATCACCTGCAAAGCATGACTGTCCACCTTGTGGAGATCCCATGACCATGGAAGAGAGGGTCTGACCTGAGGGTCTTAGCAGGGGTTTAGAGAAAGTGGAATCCTTTCATCTATCCACCCACCCATCTATCCAACCTGCCAGACTCCAGGTTCCTTAGGAAGTATCTTCTATGTTTTTTTAAGTACTCAGTGTTGAGCACGGTTTTATTCAATAAACAATGACAAGCCCATTTGCTTGATAAATTATTCCCTTGATTTTTGTATTATATTTTTTCCTTCTTTTAAAAAATTCTTTTGAGCCTTAAAATTTTTAAATCTTTAATTATGGAAGCAGGTGTCAAGAAATAGATTTCCAATGATCATCTCTGAATTGTCAGTCAGGAATGGACTTTCTACCTTACTTCAAGAATTTATCCATTAGATGACACATCTCAAAATGCCAACAGCCACTTAAAAGGGGACTTCAGAAGCAGCCTGTTCCAATCCAATGCAAGACAAGGACTGGACTCAGAGGCACTCACTATTTTTTCTAAACACATGTGCAAGCTTTTGCCTGGTTAATAAAATGAAGTCGAAAGTAAATGATCCCTTTGGTAAGAGGGTGATGCAAGTCACAACAGAGAGAATATCAGGTCCTACCATGTGGAAACTGTGCAATTTTGGAAATTTCCAAGTTAAAAAAAGAAACTTTGTAGATTTTATGGAAAAAAGCAAATGTCATATTAACAGCAAATATATTAAAGAAAGTCTAGAAAACACATATGCATTTTGTGACTTTTAGGAATCATTTGAAGAAGATACATAAAATATATAGGTCCACCCCACCCCACCCCCAATTCAAGGCAAACCAGTAAACCAAGTTAATTGCTCACTTGGTTATAATAATTTTCATTTTACTTTAATCCTTAAAAATGCTAACAGAAAAGTCCAAAACTCCTTTAGACAATCAAACATAAGTTTCTGGAGAATTGAAATGCCATTCATATTCAAAAATGATGTGGGGGGCTTCCCTGGTGGCGCAGTGGTTGAGAATCCGCCTGCCAATGCAGGGGACACGGGTTCGCGCCCTGGTCTGGGAAGATCCCACAAGCCGCGGAGCAACTGGGCCCGTGAGTCACAACTGCTGAGACTGCGCGTCTGGAGCCTGTGCTCCGCAACAAGAGAGGCCGCGATAATGAGAGGCCCGCGCACCGCGATGAAGAGTGGCCCCCGCTTGCCGCAACTAGAGAAAGCCCTCGCACAGAAACGAAGACCCAACACAGTCAAAAATAAATAAATAAAAATAAAATTAAAAAAAAATGATGTGGAACATATGGTTATCATGAACTGTCTCTTCAGATTAAATTTTTAAGACTATTTTTCTTTTTTTTTTTTTTTCGTTTCTGTGCTAGGGCCTCCTCTAGCTGTGGCAAGCGGGGGCCACCCTTCATCTCTTCATCGCGGTGCGCGGGCCTCTCACCATCACGGCCCCTCCCGTTGCGGAGCACAGGCTCCAGACGCGCAGGCTCAGCAGCCGTGGCTCACGGGCTCAATCGCTCCGCGGCATGTGGGATCTTCCCAGACCGGGGCGCGAACCCTTGTCCCCTGCATTAGCAGGCAGACTCCCAACCACTGCGCCACCAGGGAAGCCCCCAGACGTTATTTTTTTAGATCACTTTTACATTTACAACAAAATTGAGAGAGACACGTCGATTTCCCATAGACTGCACACATCCACACGTGCATGAAGCCTCCCTGTTATCCACATCTGCCACCAGAAAGGTAAATTTTTACCAGGAATGAACCTATATTGACACAATTAGAATCATACAAAGTCTATAGTTTACCTCAAAATTCACTCTTGGTGTGGTACATTCCATGAATTTGGACATATGTAAAATGACATATATCTATCATTAGCGTATCATACAGAGTATGTTCACTGCCCTAAAAATCCTCTGTGCTCTGCCTCTCCATTCCTCCTTCCTTCCAGTCTCTGGCAACCACTGGTCCTTTCACTGTCTCCATTGTTTTGCCTTTTCCAGAATGTCATATAGTTGGAATCACATAGAATGTAGACTTTTTAGATTGGCTTCTTTCACTTAGTAATACGCATTGAAGTTTCTCCTTGTCTTTTCATGGCTTAATAGTTCATTTCTTTTTATAGCTGAATAATATTTCTTTGTCTAGCTGTACCACAGTTTACTTATCTATTCACCACCTCCTGAAGGACATCTTGGTTGCTTTCAAGTTTTGGCAATTATGAATAAACCTGCTATAAATATTCATGGGCAGGTTTTTGTGTAGACATAAGTTTTCAACTCTTTTGGGTAAATACCAAGGAATGTGATTGCTGGATCATACGGTAAGAGTATATTTCGTTTTATAAGAAACTGCCAAAATCTCTTCCAAAGTGGCTGCACCATTTCTCATTGCCACCAGCAATCAGTGAGAGTTCCTGTTGCTCCACATCCTCACCAGCACGTGGTGGGGTCAGTGTCCTGGATTTTGGCCGTTCTAAGGTGTGTAGTGGCATAGCACTGTTGTTTTAATTTGCATGTCCCTCATGATAAATGATATGGAGCATCTTGTCATATGCTTGTCATCTGTATATCTTCTTTGGCGAGGTGTCTGTTAAGGTCTTTGGCCCATTTTTTCATTGGGTTATTGGTTTTCTTATTGTTAAAAGAGAAAAAGAGATCCTTGTATAATTTGGATAATAATCCTTATCAGATGTGTCTCTTGCCAATAATGTCTCCCAATCTGTGGCTTGGCTTCTCAGTCTCTTGACATTGTCTTTCACAAAGCAGAAGTTTTTAATTTTAATGAAGTCCAGCTTATCAATTATTTCTTTCATGGATCGTGTCCTTGATGTTGTATCTAAGAAGTCATTGCCAAGTTCATCTAGGTTTTTTCCTATGGAGTTTTATAGTTTTGAATTTTACATTTAGGTCTATGGTTCATTTTGAGTTAATGGTGTAAGGAAGATTTCTGTCTAGATTCCCCCCCCCTTTTTTTGCATGTGGATGTCCAGTTGTTCCAGAACCATTTATTGAAAAGGCTATGTTTGCTCCAATGTATTGTCTTTGCCCCTTTGTCAAAGACCAGTTGCCTACATTTATAGAGATCTATTTCTGGGCAGTCTATTCTGTTCCATACCACACTATCTTGATCGCTGTAGCTTTATAATAAGTCTTTCAATCAGGTAGTATCAGTCCTCCAACTTTGCTCTTCTTGTTCAATATTGTGTTGGCTATTCTGTGTCTTTTGCCTTTGTATATTAACTTTAGTTTGTCGATATTCATAAAATAACTTGATGGGATTTTGATTAGCATTGCACTGAATCTATAAAGTTGCATTTAGATTATTTACATCCAAAGTGATTATTGATA
>JANTQK010007216.1:0-103968 GCA_029224305.1 Caperea marginata | reverse complement strand
CATAAGTGTGTCTTCTCCATCTGAGATTGTCTTTTTCTGTGGAAATATGTTCATTGTTATGAATTTTAATACGATATAAGTGATATACTAGGACTTTGGTCTTTCGCATTCTGACTTACTTCACGTTGTGTGATTATGACTAGGCTCATCTGTGGCGCTGTCTATGCCATTCTTTTATTTATCTTCATGATTAATATTCAAAGTTGTTCATATACCCCTTCTTCTTTGTCTATCTGTTTATGGACCTTTTTTTTGCTTCCGTGTCTTGGCTATTTCAGTATTGCTGCAGTGCACATTTGCCTGCCTGTGTCTTTCCGATTCTGGAGGTCTTAGGTTATAGGCCCAAAAGGTACCCTGCTGCCTCATATGGTAGCTCAGTTTTTACCTTTTAAAGCAGCTCCATTCAGTTTTCGTTAGTGCTGTTACCACTTTACATCCCACCAGCAGCTAGAAGGTACACAGTTCTCTAAAACCCCTTCAGCATTTTTGGTTGGTACACTGTTTGCTGATGGTCATTTGACTGGTGTGAGCTGAAACATTTATGGAGGTTGGATGAGCATGTGGCAACTAATTCCATATACTGAGCTTTAGGCATGTCCTGTTTTTTCTTTTCCTTTTTTTTTCAAGAGCGAGTACAACTTTCCTCTTCACATTGACTTCTTGAAAATTTTGTCATGTGTTGAATTTTCTTGCCTATTCCCTATCCCAGGGCACTTTTTGAGGGCAGGTGTCATTTACAGCCCTGCAGTCCTTGTGAGTATTAAGCAACCATTAGCACTGGGTTTAAATCTGCTGTTATGGGAAACGGTTTAAATCTGCTGTTATGAGGAAACAGCCACAAGGAGGCAGCATTATGACGTTGCAAACTCTTGTTGCTAGGGAAAACAGAGTCTTCCTGGCGGTAGTGTCCGGGGGTTGTAGATTAGAGTGGAATGTCGCGGGGACAAAACCCCAGAAGTTTATGTCTCCTTACCCTGTTTGTTTTTGTAACGTTAAACGTAATATATTTCATGTATCGGAGCAAATTTGATTAGAACGTGTTCTGATTGTCTGGCTGTACAGAATCTGCTCAATGTTTCATACCATGTGTCTGTTCATTCTCGGATCCTGTTACCATGTATGTTATTAACATAATGTTGAGTAGACCTCCCTTGGTATTTTGTAGATGTTTTGGTCATTATATATTTTATATGTAATTGGTGGATTATATAATTCATCTAGTTTATATGTTATATGTTTATATACATTTAAACATACATTAGTATATGTATGTTTAGCCCCATAATCCTAATTTATCCATTGCACCTCTGGCCCCTTTCTTATTTGTTAACCATTCGTTTGTTTTCTAAGTCTGTGAGTGTCTTTTCTGTGGAAATATGTTTCATTGTATAGAATCTTAGGATAACATGTATCAAGTGATATCCATAGGACTATTGGTCATTCGCTTTCTGACTTACTTACCCTAATATGATGATTCTAGGCTCATCTGCAGTCCCGCGAAGATCCCATTTCACTGCTCATTTTGTTCCCGAGCGCTACTATATGCCATTCCATTTGTACGTTATACCGTTCCTTCTTTGTCACATTTTATCTGTTGAACGGACAGTTATTAATTGTTTTCCTTCCATGTCTTGGCTATCAATAATATTGCTGGCAGTGCATGTTTGCCCACTGTGTGCTAATTTCCGATTCTCATCTTCTTAGGGTATAGGCCCAAAGGTATCTGCCACATCATATGGTAGCTATTTTCTACCTTGTAAAAAGCAGCTCCATTCTGTTCTCATGATTAGCTGGTTACCAGTTTACATCCCACCAAAACACAGCCCCACAGTGTATGGCATGTTCTCCACATCACACCCGTCAGCATTTATAGTTGGATTGGTAGAATTTTTACGGATGGCAGGAGTATTTGACATCTATTGTTTGGCGAAAATCTTTTTGTAGTTTGGTATTTGGCATCCAACTAATAATTCCTGATATTGAGCTTTAGTTATGTCCTTTTTCTCCTTTTTTTTAAATAACAGATGAGTAACACTTTCCCTCTTCACCTTGAGTGTTTTCTTGAAAAATTTCCATTGATGTGAACTTTCATTTGGCCCATTCCCTACCCCAGGGTCTTTTTTGAAGGCATGAGTCATTTATAGCCCTGCAGTCCTTGTGAAATTATTATGACCAACTGGCAGTGGATTTAAAGCTGGCTGTTTGAAGGAAACGGCCTCACAGGGAGGCAGCATTTCTACGTTTGCCAACTCTGCTTACTTAGGGAAAACAGAACCTTGCCTTGTCAGGTGCTTTTAGGTTGCAGAATTAGAGTGGAATGTGCAGGACAAAACCCCAGAAGTTATGTCTCCTTAATACTTGTTTTGTGTTGTTAAGTTGTAAAGTATCACAAATGTGGATTGAAAAATGTCTTTGTGTTCTAGGTGTAAGAATCTTGTTCATTTAGACATCTATTTGATATGTCTGTCATAGGCTATGTGATCTGGCTGTACAGAATCTGCTCAATGATTCGTACATGGTGTCTGTTCATCTTCGGATCCTGTTTACAATTGTATGTTATTACAGAATGTTGATGTTAGGACTCCTCCATTGGTATATTTGGTAGATGTTTGGTCCTTATATATTTTATATGTATTGCGTGATTATATAAATTCATCTAGTTTTATGTGTTATTATGTTTATATACATTTAACATACGTTAGTATATGTCTGTTTAGCCCCATAAATCCTAATTTATCCATCCTCTTAACTTTCATGTTTGTTAACAATTCTTCGCATTGTTTTCTAAGTCTCTGTCTGAGTGTCTTTTTCTGTGGAAATATGTTCATTGGTAGCAATCTTAGGATAACATGTATAAAGGATACCATAGGATATTGGTCATTTCGGCTTTTGACTTACTTAACCTAAATATGAATATTTCTAGGCTCATCTGCAGTCCTGAAATACGGCACTGCTCATTATTTGTCCCCGAGGCTACTATTCCAGATGTCCAGTACGTATACCCGCTTCTCTTTGTCCATATTATCTGGTTGATCGGACAGTTAGTTTTCGCGCCATGTCTTGGCTGTCCGTAAATATTGCTGCAGTGCATGTTTTGCCCTGTCGTGTGTGTCCTTTCTCGATTCTGGTCTTCTTAGGGTATAGGCCCACTAGGGGATCGGCCACATCACATGGTAGCTCAGTTTTTACCTTTTAAATGCAGCTCCATTCTGTTCTCATGATTAGCTGTTACCACTTATTACATCCAACCAACAGCTATAGTGGTATGCTATTTCTTCTCCACTCACCCGTCAGCATTCGTTGTTGGTAGACAATTTTTACGGATGGCATTTTGAATATTGGGTGGCGAAATCTTTTTGTAGTTTGGATTTGCATCCAACCAATAATTCCTGATATTGAGCTGTTATTGCATGTTTCTCCTTTTTTTTAAATGAAGACAGAGTGAGTAACACTTCTTTCCTCTTCACAGTGTTTTCTTGAAAAATTTTCCGTGTTGTGAACTTTTTGGTCCAAAAAAATGACCCCAGGGGGTATTTTTTGAGGGCATGTTCGT
Organism: Caperea marginata; assembly: GCA_029224305.1. NCBI lineage: Eukaryota > Metazoa > Chordata > Mammalia > Artiodactyla > Neobalaenidae > Caperea > Caperea marginata. The sequence continues at coordinate 100,415 of JANTQK010007216.1, read as the reverse complement.
TTACAGCCCTGCAGTCCTTGTGAATATTAGTGACCATTGGCAGTAGATTTTAAGCTGCTCTTTGAGGAAACTGGCCTTAGGGTGGCAGCGCTTCTACGTTGCCAACTCTGCTTGCTAGGGGAAACAGAGCCTTGCTGCAAAGTGGTGCATTTAGGTTGCAGATATAGAGTGGAATGTGGCAGGACAAAACCCCCATAAGTTTTAGCCTCCTTAATTCTTTTTGTGTCTTTAAGATGTTCGTTGTATCAGAGCGAATTTGATTGACAAATGTCATTGTTGTTCTAGCATGTACAGAATCTTGTTCAATTTACATATACATATATCCTATTGGTTTTTTGGGATCCTTTTCCATGTATGTATATAACATGGTTTGAATAGACAGTTCATTGGTATTCCATAGGTCTTTGGGGATGATATATTTTTACAAACATTAGTATATGGTTGTTAAACCCCAATATCCTGATTTATCCCATTGCTCACAACTTTTTTTTTAACGTACGATTTTGTGCGTTTATTGATCGATTTGATTGTCTTGCTTGCTTGCTATGTGTTGGGTTTTAATTGTTTCTGTGTTCTAGGGCTTCCTCTAGTTGTGTGCATAACGGCCGGCCTCTCTTCATTCTTCATCGCGGTGCGTGGGCGCTCTCACCATCACGGGCCCTCTCCCGCTTGCAGAGCAAAGGCTCCAGACGCGCAGGTGCTCAGCAAGCACGTGGCTCACGGGCTTAGTCCTCCTGCGGTATGTGGGATCCTCCCAGACCAGGATTACGAACCCGGCGTCCCCTGCACCAGCAGGCAGACTCTCAACCACTGCGCCACCAGGGGGGAAGCCCGCTCACACATTTTCTCTTTGGCTTAACCATAAGTGTGTCTTCTCCATCTGAGATTGTCTTTTTCTGTGGAAATATGTTCATTGTTATGAATTTTCCTATACGACATAAGTGATATTCTTCTAGGACTTTGGTTCTTTCGCATTCTGACTTACTTCATCACGTTGTGTGATTATGTCTAGGCTCATCTGTGGCGCTGTCTATGCCATTCTTTTATTTTTCTTCTCATATTAATATTCCAAAGATGTTCATAATACCACTTTCTTCTTGATCTATCTGTTTATGTGTACCCTTTTTTTTGCTGCAAGTCCATGTGTCTTGGCTATTTCAGTATTGCTGCAGTGTGCACATTTGTTGCCTGTGTCTTTCGATTACTTGAGGTCTTAGGTTATAGGCCCAAAAGGGAATGTACCTGCTGCATCATATGGTAGCTCAGTTCATTTCCTTTTATAAAAGCAGCTCCTTTTATTCAGTTTTCGTTTAGTGCGTGAGTATACACTTTACATCCCACCCAGCAGCTAGAAGGTACACAGTTCCTCTAAATCCCCCTTCAGCATTTATTAGTTGGTAGACTTTTTTGCTGAATGGTCCCATTTGACTGGTCTTGAGCTGAAACATTTTTCTGTGAGGTTGGATTGGATGAGCATGTGGCTACTAATTCCATATACTGAGCTTTAGGCATGTCCTGTTTTTTCTTTTCCTTTTTTTTGTCAAGAGCGAGTACAACTTTCTCCTCTTCACAATGACTTCTTGAACAAATTTGTCATGTGCTGAATTTTCTTGCCTATTCCCTACCCCGGGCACTTTTTGAGGGGCAGGTGTCATTTAACAGCCCTGCAGTCCTTGTGACTATTTAAGCAACCCATTAGCACTGGGTTTTAAATCTGCTGTTATGGGAAACAGCCACATGAGGCATTGCATTATGTATGTTCTCAACCCTCTTGTTACTTGAGGGCAACAGATTCTTCCTGGCTGGTAGTGTACTTGGGTCTTGTAAATTAGTGTGGAAATTGTGCGGGGACAAGCCCCCAGATAATACATTTATGTCTCCTTACTCCTGTTTTTTTTTATAAAGTTAAACGTATAGATTCTTCTTATCGGAGTAAATTTGATTAGAGTGTGTTGTGATTGTCTGGCTGTACAGAATCTGCTCAAATGATTCATACATGTGTCTGTTCATCCTCGGATCCTGTTACCATGTATGTTATTACAGAATGTTGAGTAGACCTCCCTTGGTATTTTGTAGATGTTTGGTCCATTATATATTTTATATGTATTGGTGATGATTATATAATTCATCTAAAAAAAATTTATATGTTATATGTTTATATACATTTAAACATACATTTGTATATGTATGTTAAGCCCATAATCCTAATTTTATCCCGATCCTCTGTCCTTTCATGTTTGTTAAACCATTCGTTTGTTTTCTAAGTCTGTGAGTGTCTTTTTCTGTGGAAATATGTTCATTGTAGACAATCTTAGGATAACATGTATAAATGATACCATAGGACATATTGGTCATTCCTTTTGACTTACTTAACCTAATATGATTATTTCTAGGCTCATCTGGCAGTCATGAAAACGGCACCATCTCAAATGATTTTTTTCCCTCATGAGGCTACTATTCCATTCAGTACGTATACCGCTTCTTCTTTGTCCATTTATCTGTTGACACGGACTTTTTTTGTTTCCGCGCATGTCTTGGCTGTCGTAAATATTGCTGCAGTGCATGTTTGCCTGTGTGTGCCTTTCCGATTTCTGGTCTTCTTAGGGTATAGGCCCACTAGGGGATCGGCCACATCATATGGTAGCTCAGTTTTTTACCTATGTAAATGCAGCTCCATTCTGTTCTCATGATTAGCTGTTACCAGTTTACATCCAACCAACAGCATAGTGGTATGCACTTTCTCCACTAACCCGTCAGCATTCGTTGTTGGTACGAATTTTTTACGGATGGCATTTTGAATATTGGGTGGCGAAATCTTTTGTAGTTTGGATTTGCATCCAACCAATAATTCCTGATATTGAGCAGTTATGCATGTTCTCTCTTTTTTTTTTAAATAACAGAGTGAGTAACACTTCCCTCTTCACAGTGTTTTCTGGAAAAATTTTCCGTGTTGTGAAATTATTTTGGCCATTCCCTACCCCTGGATATTTTTTGAGGGCATGAGTCATTTATAGCCCTGCAGTCCTTGTGAATATTATAGTGACCATTAGCATTGGCAGTAGATTTAAAGCTGCTCTTTGAGGAAACGGCCTTAGGGTGGCAGCAATTTCTACGTTGCCAACTCTGCTTGCTAGGGAAACAGAACCTTGCTGCAAGTGGTGCTTTTAGGTTGCAGATTAAGAGTGGAATGTCGCAGGACAAAAAACCCATAAGTTTTAGCCTCCTTAATACTTGTTTGTGTCGTTAAGTTGTAGTTTGGTATCAGAGCAAATTGGATTGAAAAATGTCTTTTGTTCTAGGTGTACAGAAATCTTGTTCATTTACATCTATACATATATCTATTGATCTTTGGGTCCCTTTTTCCATGTAGGTTATTACAGGGTGTTGAGTAGACAATTCTTGGTATTCCATAGGTCTTTGGGGATGATATATTTTGCATGTATTAGTATATGGTTTTAACCCCAATATCCTAATTTTATCCATTGCTCACACAATTTTCTTTGGCTTAACCATAATTTGTCTCTCTCCATCTGAGATCGTCTTTTTCTGTGGAAATATGTTCATTGTTATGAATTTTCCTTGTCCTACTAGACATAAGTGTATATTCTAGGACTTTTGTCTTTCGCATTCTGACTTACTTCACGTTGTGTGATTATGTGTAGGGCTCATCTGTGGCGCGGTCTATGCCATTCTTTTTGTTTTTCTTCGTGATTAATATTCAAAGTTGTTCCATATACCACTTCTTCTTTGTCTATCTGTTGTTTTATGGACCTTTTTTTTGCTTCCATGTCTTGGCTATTTCAGTATTGCTGCAGTGCACATTTGCCTTAGCCTGTGTGTCTTTCGATTCTGGAGGTCTTAGGTTATAGCCCAAAAGGTACCCCTGCCGCATCATATGGTGAGCTCTGTTTTATTTACCTTTTAAAGCAGCTCCATTCAGTTTTCGCGTTTAGTGCTGTTACCACTTTACATCCACCCAACAGCTAGAAAGGTACACCAGTTCTCATACTCAACCCCTTCAGCATTCGTAGTTGGTAGACTTTTTGCTGATGGCATTTTGACTATTGTGAGCTGAAATCTTTTTGATAGGTTGGATTAGCATACAACCAATTAATTCCTCATAGACTGTATTTTAGCAGTTATGCATTATCTTTTCCTTTTTTTAAATAACAGAGTGAGTACACACTTCCCCTTATTTCACATTGTTTTCTATGAAAAATTTTTCCATGTGCATGAATTTTTTTGGGCCATTCCCTACCCCAGGATAGTTTTTGAGGGCATGATTCATTTATAAGCCCTGCAGTCCTCTTGATGATTATAAGCACCATTGGCAGTAGAATTAAAGCTGCTCTTTGAGGAAAACCGGCCACAAGGTGGCAGCATTTCTACTTTCTTCAACTCTGCTTGCTAGGGCAACAGAACCCATTGCTGGCAATTAGGTCCGCTTTTGTAAAAGATAAGAGTGGAATGTAGCGCAGGACAAAAACCCCATATGTTTATGCCTCCATCATACTCCTGTTTGTTTTTTTAAATTTAAACCGTATATTTGTTATCGGAGCAAATTGATGAAAATTGTCTTTTGTTCTAAGGCTTGTACAGAATCTTGTCAGTTTTTTCATACATATTATCTATTTCATACTTTTTTATCTTTTCCAATGTATTATTACAGGGTGTTCTTTAGACAATTAGGTTAGTTATTGTAGATATTTCGCAATTTTTACAATTTATATAGGTCTATGGATGATTATATTTTGCATGTATTAGTATGTTACATATGTTTATTGCCCCAATTTAGAATAATTAATCCATCATGGTCATATGGCTCACAAATTTTAATTTGGCTAACCATGTCCTTTCATGTTCTATCTCCATTCTGTATTTACAACAAAGTCTACAGTGACTTTTTCTGTGGAAATATTCATTCATTATTATGAAATTTTCCTACGACATAATTGATATTATATTTGTCATTCCTTTTGGCTTACTTTCACGTTATGTTTATTTATAGGGCTCATTGCAGGCGTATGTATTCACCATTGCTCATATATTGTTCTTGCGTGATCAATCTTTGGCCATTCAGTAAAATTATACCACTTCCATCTTTGTCATTTATTGTTTATTGATAGTTTGTTGCTTAAATGTTGGCCTATTTATAATTATTGCTGACAGTGCACATTTGCCCATCTGTGTTCTTTAATGATTCTGGTTTATTCACTCTAGGTTATAGGCACACTAGGTACCCTGCCGCATTCCATATGGTATCTCAGTATTACCTTGTAAAATGCAGCTCCATTTCTGATTCTCATGATTAGCTGTTACCAGTTTTACATCCACTCCAACAGCATAGTGGTATAATTTTCTCCACCTCACAAACCGTCAGCTATTCGTTGTTTGGTAGAATTTTTTACTGATGGTCATTTTGACATTTAGGTGAGCGAAATCTTTTTTGCTAGTTTGGATTTGATTCCATGTAATATATTAATTCCTTGGATATTGAGCAAGTTACTGCATGTACTCTTTTTTTTTAAATAACTTGAAGTGAGTCACCACTTACCCTCTTCACAGTGTATTTCTGGAAAAATTTTCATTGTTGTGAAATTTTACTGGCCTATTCCTACCCAGGATATTTTTCTGAGGGGCATGAGTCAATTTATTGCCCTGCAGTCCTTGTGAATTAATAGTGACTCCATTGGCAGTACCCAATTAAATCTGCTCTTTGAAGGAAACGGCCTCAAGGGTTGCAGCATTTCTACGTTTGCCTAACTCTCACCTTGCTAGGGAAACAAGAACCTTGCTGGGGCCAAGTGGTGCTTTTAGGTTGCAGATAAGAGTGGAATGTCGCAGGGACCAAAAACCCCATAAGTTTTAGCCTCCTTAATACTTGTTTTGTGTCGTTACAGTTGTAGTTTGTTTAGAGCAAATGGTATTGAAAAATGTCATTTTAAACAACAATTATTCAAATCTTGGAGTTAATTTAATACATATTTATTATCGGAGTAAAGTTGCTTAGATTTGAATGTCTGGCTTATACAGAATCTTCAATCAATCTTTCATCACAAGGAGTCTGTTCATTTTCGGATCTGTTACCATGTCATGTTTTTACAGAATGTTGAGTAGACCTCCCCTTGGTATTTGGTTAGATGTTTTGGTTCCTTATATATTTTATTTGTATTGGGTGATATAATATTTGGCATCTTAGTTTATGGTGTTATATGTTTATATACATTTAACATTACAATAGTATATATCTATGTTAGCCCCATAAGATTTATCAAATTTTCCATCACTCTGTACCTTTCATGTTTGTTAACCATTCGTTTGTTTTCTAATTATGTTCACTTGTGAGTGATCTTTTTCTGTGGAAATATGTTTCATTGGTAGCAATCTTAGGATAACATGTAATAAAGGATTACCGATAGGGATATTGGTTAACACATTCCCTTTTGACTTACTTAACCTAATATTAATTATTTCTAGCGTCATCTGCACAGTTTACATGGAAAACGGCACTGCTCATCTTTGTTCCCCGATGTCACTATTCCATAATCTTACGAACTATAACCGCTTCTTCTTTGTCCATTTATCTGTTTGTACGGACAGTTAGTTTTAACGCGCATTTACATTTTGGCTGTCGTAAAATATTGCTCTGTGCTGTTTTCATGTGTGTTGCCTTTCCGAATTTGGTCTTCTTAGGGGTATAGGCCCACTAGGGGATCGGCCTACATCACATGGTAGCTCAGTTTTTAACCTTGTTAAATGCAGTAACGTCCATTCTGTTCTCATTGATTACTGTTACCATTTACATCCAACCAACAGCATAGTGGTATGCATTTTTCTCCACTCACCCGTCAGCATTCGTTGTTGGCTAGAATTTTTACGGATGGCATTTTGAATATTGGGTGGCGCGAAATCTTTTTGTAGTTTTTTATGGATTTGCATCCAACCAATAATTCCTGATATTGAGCTGTTATGCATCTTTCTTCTTTTTTTTAAAATGACTGAGTGAGTAACACTTCACTCATCACAGTGTTTTCTTGAAAAAATTTTCCCGTGTTGTGAAACTTTTTTGGTCCAAAAAAATGAACCCACAGGGTATTTTTTGAGGGCATGAGTCGTTTACAGCCCTGCAGTCCTTGTGAAATATTAGTGACCATTGGCAGTAGATTTAAAGGCTTGCTCTTTGAGGAAATTTGCCTTAGGGTTCGTAGGCAGCATTTCTACGTTGCCAACTCTGCTTGCTAGGGAAAACAGAGCCTTGCTGCAAGTTGTGCTTTTAGGTTGCAGATTAGAGTGGAATGTGGCAGGACAAACCCCCATAAGTTTTAGCCTCCCTTAATTTTCTTTTTTGTGTCATCTTTAATGATGTAGTTTGTATCAGAGCGGGAATTTGATTGACAAATGTCTTTTCTGTTCTAGGTGTACAGAATCTTGTTCATTTACACCTATACATAATATCTATTGATTTTTGGGTCCTTTTCCATGTAGGTTATATACATGGTGTTGATATTAGACAGTTCCTTGTTTATTCCATAGGTTCTTTGGGGATGGATATATTTCACAGTATTAGTACATGTTGTTAACCACCAATATCCTGATTTCGCATCAATTTGCTCACACATTTTTTGTTTAGATTTTTTTATTGAATTGATTGATTTGTTTTGCTTGCTATGTTAGGGTTTTTGTTTCTGTGCTAGGGCTTCCTCTAGTTTGTGGCAAGCGGGCCGGCACTCTTAATTTCTTCATCGGCGGTGCGTGGGCCTCTCACCATTCCCGTTGCAGAAGCACAGGCTCCCAGAACGCGCAGGCTCAGCAGGCCGTGGCTCAGTGGCTTATCGCTCCGGGACTTTACTTCGCTCCGGCACGCTATGTGGGGATCCTCCCAGACCAGGAGCGAACCCGCATGGTCCCTGCACCAGCAGGCAGACTCTCAACCACTGCGCTCAACTGCGCACCAGGGAAAAGCCCGCTAATCCTTTTCTTTGGCTTAACCATAAGTGTGTCTTCTCCCATCTGAGATTGTCTTTTTCTGTGGAAATATGTTCATTTGTTTTGAATTTTCATACGACATAAGTGTGATATTCTAGGACTTTTGTCCTTTCGCATTCTGACTTACTTCACGTTGTGGGTGATTATGTCCTAGGCTCATCTGTGGCGCTGTCTATGCCATTTCTTTTTATTTTCTTCATGATTAATATTCAAAGTTGTTCATCATACCACTTTTTCTTTGTCTATCTGTTTTATGGACCTTTTTTTTTGCTTCCGTGTGTCTTGGCTATTTCAGTTATGCTTTGCTGCAGTGCACCATTGCTCTGCCTGTGTCTTTCGATTCTGGGATGGTCTTAGGTTATATAGGCCCAAAAGGTACCCTGCTGCATCATATGGTAGCTCAGTTTTTTACCATTTTAAAGCAGCTCCCATTTCAGTTGTCGTTAGTGCTGTATACCACTTTACATCCCAACCAGCAGCTAGAAGTATACACAGTTCTCTAAAAACCCTTCAGCATTTATAGTTGGTACACTTTTTGCTGGATGGTCATTATGATTGGTGTGAGCTAGAAACCTTTTTGGAGGTTGGATGAGCATGTGGCTACTAATTTCCTTATACTGAGCTTTAGGCATGTCCTGTTTTTTCTTTTCCTTTTTTTTTATCAACGAGCGAGTACAACTTTCCTCTTCACATTGACTTTCTTGAAAAATTTGTCAATGTGCTGAATTTTTTTTGCCTATTCCCTACCCCAGGGCATTTTTTGAGGGCAGGTGTCATTTTACAGCCCTGCAGTCCTTGTGACTATTAAGCAACCATTAGCACTGGGTTTAAATCTGCTGTTATGGGGAAACAGCCACAAGGGAGGCAGCATTTATGGACGTTCTCAACTCTTGTTAACTAGGGCAAACAGAGTCTTCCTGGCAGGTGTGTCCGAGGGGTGTGTAAATTTAGAGTGGAATGTGGCGGGGACAAGCCCCCAGATGTTTATGTCTCCTTACTCCTGTTTGTTTTTTAATGCAGTTAACGTTATATTTCTTATCGGAGTAAATTTGATATTAGAGTGTTTGTGAATTGTCTGGCTGTTACAGAATCTGCTCAATGATTCATACATGTGTCTGTTTCCATCCCTCGGATCCTGTTACCATGTATGATTATTACAGAATGTTGAGTTAGACCTCCCTTGGTATTTTGTAAGATGTTTGGTCATTTAATACTTCTTTATTCATGTATTGGTGATTATATAATTCATCTAGTTTATATTGTTATATGTTTTATATACATTTAACATACATTAGTATATGTTTGTTAGCCCAGCATAAATCCTAATTTATCCATCTCTGTCCTTTCTGTTTGTTTAACCATTCGTTTGTTTTTTTTCTAAGTCTGTGAGTGTCTTTTTCTGTGGAAATATGTTTCATTGGTATGCATATTAGGATAATACATGTTATCAATGATACCATTAGGATTATTGGTCATTCCCTTTTGACTTACTTACCCTAATATGATTATTTCTAGGCTCATCTGCAGTCCTGAAGACGGCACTGCTCATTTTGTTCCCGAGGCTACTATTCACATTCAGTACGTTATACCGCTTTTCTTTTGTCCATTTATCTGTTTGACGGACAGTTAGTTTTCCGCGCATGTCTTGGCTGTCGTAAATATTGCTGCAGTGCATGTTTGCCTGTGTGTGCCTTTCCGATTCTGGTCTTTTAGGGTATAAGGCCCACACTAGGGGATCGCCACATCATATGGCTAGCTCAGTTTTTCTCAATACTTGTAAATGCAGCTCCATTCTGTTCTCTCATGATTAGCTGTTACCCAGTTTACATCCAAAACCAACAGCATAGTGGTATGCCTTTCTCCAATACTCACCCGTCAGCATTCGTTGTTGGTCAATAGAATTTTACGGATGGCATTTTGAATATTGGGTGGCGAAATCTTTTTGTAGTTTGGATTTGCATCCAACCAAATAATTCCTGATATTGAGCAGTTATGCATGTTCTCCTTTTTTTTAAATCAACAGAGTGAGTAACACTTCCCTCTTCACAGTGTTTTCTGGAAAAAAATTTTCCGTGTTGTGAACCTTTTTGGCCATTCCCTACCCCAGGATATTTTTTGAGGGCATGAGTCATTTATAGCCCTGCAGTCCTTGTGAATTATAGTGACCATTGGCAGTAGATTTAAAGCTGCTCTTTGAGGAAACGGCCTTAGGTCAGTGGGCAGGCATTTCTACGTTGCCAACTCTGCTTGCTAGGGAAACAGAACCTTGCTGCAAAGTGGCTTGTGCTTTTAGGTTTGCAGATAAGAGTGGAATGTCGCAGGACAAAACCCCCATAAGTTTTTAGCCTCCTTAATACTTGTTTGTGTCGTTAAGTTGTAGTTTGTATCAGAGCAAAATTGGATTTGAAAAATGTCTTTTGTTTCTAGGTGTACAGAATCTTGTTCATTTACATCTATATACATATATCTATTGATCTTTGGGTCCTTTTCCATGTAGGTTATTACAGGGTGTTGAGTAGACAATTCTTGGTATTCCATAGGTTCTTTGGGGATTATAATAATTTGTGCATGTATTAGTATATGGTTGTTAACCCCAATATCCTAATTTATCCATTGCTCCACAACTTTTCTTTGGCTTAACCATAAGTTTGTCTTTCTCCATCTGAGATCGTCTTTTTCTGTGGAAATATGTTCATTGTTATGAATTTTCCTACGACATAAGTGATATATTCTAGGACTTTTGTCTTTCGCATTCTGACTTACTTCACGTTTGTGATTATGTGTAGGCTCATCTGTGGCGCGCGGTCTATGCCATTCTTTTATTTTTCTTCGTCAGATTAATATTCCAAATTGATTCATATACCATCTTCTTCTTTGTCTAATTTATCTGTTTATGGACCTTTTTTTTTTTGCTTCCAATGTCTTGGCTATTTCGTATTGCTGCAGTGCTGCATTGCACATTTGCCCGCCTGTGTCTTTCCGGATTCTGGAGGTCTTAGGGTTATAGGCCCAAAAAAGGTACCCTGCCGCAATCATTTTGGTAGGCTGAGTTTTTACCTTTTAAAGCAGCATCTCCATTCAGTTTTCGTTAGTGCTGTTACACCACTTTACATCCACACCAGCAGCTAGAAGGTACACAGTTCATTAAAACCCCTTCAGCATTTATAGTTGGTAGACTTTTATGCTGATGGTCATTTGACTGGGTGTGAGCTGAAACCTTTTATGGAGGTTGATGAGCATGTGGCTACTAATTCCTTATACTGAGCTTTAGGGCATGTCCTGTTTTTTCTTTTCCTTTTTTTTTAAGAGTGAAGTACGACTTCCCTTATTCACATTGACTTCTTGAAAAATTTGTCATGTGTTGAAATTTTCTTGCCTATTCCCTACCCCAGGGCACTTTTTGAGGGCAGGTGTCATTTACAGCCCTGCAGTCCTTGTGACTATTAAGCACAAACCATTAGCACTAGGTTTAAATCTGCTGTTATGGGAAACAGCCATTCAGGAGGCAGCATTATGACGTTCTCAACTCTTGTTACTAGGGCAACAGAGTCTTCCTGGGCGGGTTTGTGTCCGGGGTTGTAAATTAGAGTGGAATGTGCGGGACAAGCACCCAGAAGTTTATGTCTCCTTACTCCTGTTTGTTTTTTAAGTTAACGTATATTTCTTTATCGGAGTAAATTTTGATTAGAGTGTTGTGATTGTCTGGCTGGTACAGAATCTGCTCATTGATTCATACATTTTGTCTGTTCAATCTTCGGATCCTGTTACCATGTATGTTATTACAGAATGTTGAGTAGACCATCCCTTGGTATTTGGTAGATGTTTTGGTCCTTATATATTTTATATGTATTGGGTGATTATATAATTCCATCTAGTTTATGTTGTTATATGTTTATATACATTTAACAGAGACATTAGTTATATGTCTGTTAGCCCCATAATCCTAATTTTATCCATCCTCTTGTCCTTTCATCTTTGTTTAACCATTCGTTATGTTTTCTAAGTCTGTGAGTGTCTTTTTTCTGTGGAAAATGTTCATTGTTATGAATCTTTAGGGTTACATAACATGTTGACAAAATAGGGTAAGTACGGATATTGGTCAGACCCTTTTGGATTTACTCTTAACATAATCTGACTTACTTCACGGCTCATCTGCAGTCCTGATAACGGCAGTACTCCAATCTGTTGCGCTGCTCTATTCCATCTCGAGTATTTTATATCATGATCACTTCTTCATTGTCCATTTATCATGTTCCATATACCAGTTTAGTTTTCACACATCTGCGCATGTCATTTTTGTGCTTGTAAATTATTGTCTAGTTCATGTTTGCCATGTGGTGCCTTTCCGATTCTCGTCATTCTTATTTATAGGCACACATTCAGGGGATAGGGCCTGCATTCATATAGGTAGCTCAGTTTTTTCACCTTTTAAATGCAGCTCCATTCATGTTACTCAATGATTAGCTGTGTAACAGTTTACATCCAAACCAACAGCATAGTGGGTATGCACAATTCTCCACATCACCCGTTCAGCATTTCGTTGTTGGTAGAATTTTTAACAGGATGGCATTTTGAATATTGGGTGGTGAAAATTCTTTTTGTAGTTGGATTTGCATGTTGGCTACAATAATTCCTTGATATTGAGCTTTATGTCCTATGTTCTCCTTTTTTTTTATTTGTCACAGAGTGAGTAACACTTCCCTCTTCACAGTGTTTTCTGGAAAAATTTCATGTTGTGAACCTTTTTTTGCCTATCCCTACCCCAGGATAATTTTGAGGGCAGAGTCATTTACAGCCCTGCAGTCCTTGTGACTATTATAGCAAACCACTAGCCACTGTAGTTTTAAAGCTGCTCATATGAGGAAACAGCCACAAGGAGGCAGCATTTCTTACGTTCTCAACTCTTGCTTACTAGGGAAACAGAGTCTTCCTGCAAGTAGGATGCTTTTAGTTGAAAATAAGAGAGGAATGTCGCGGGACAAGCCCCCATAAGTTTTAGCTCCTTACTCCTTGTTTGTTTTTCGTTTAATGTTGTAGTTTCTTATCGAGTAAATTTGATTGAGAGGTGTTTGATTAGTTTCTGGCTGTACAGAATCTTGTCAATTTACATAACATATGATCTGATTGTTCCTCTACAGATCCTGTTACCATGTAGGTTTATTACAGATCCTGTTGAGTAGACAGATCCCTTGGTAGATTCCATTGTAGGTATGCGGTTTGGTCCTTATATATTTTTATCTGTAGTTGGTGATTATATTAATTCATCTAGTTTATGTTTATATGTTTATATACATTTAACATACGTTAGTATATGTCTGTTAGCCCCATAAATCTTATTTATCCTTCCTTCCTGTCCTTTCATGTTTGTTAACCATTCGTTTGTTTTCTAAGTCTGTGAGTGTCGTCTTTTTCTGTGGAAATATGTTCATTGGTAGCAATCTTAGGATAACATGTATAAAGGATACCATAGGATATTGGTCATTCCCTTTTGACTTACTTAACTTAATATGAATATTTCTAGGCTCATCTGCAGTCCTGAAAACGGCACTGCTCATTTGGTGTTCCCGAGGCTACTATTCCATTCAGTACGTTTACCGCTTCTTCTTCTTGTCCATTTATCTGTTGTTCCGGACAGTTAGTTTCCGCGCATGTCTGCTAGGCTGTCGTAAATATTGCTGCAGTGCATGTTTGCCTGTGTGTGCCTTTCCGATTCTGGTCTTCTTAGGGTATAGGCCCACTAGGGGATCGGCCACATCACATGGTAGCTCAGTTTTTTACCTTTTAAATGCCCAGCTCCATTCTGTTTCTCATGATTAGCTGTTACCAGTTTACATCCAACCAACAGCATAGTGGTATGCCTTTCTCCACTCACACCGTCACAGCATTCGTTGTTGGTGTAAATTTTTTACGGATGGCATTTTTGAATATTGGGTGGCGAAATCTTTTTGTAGTTTGGATTTGCATCCAACCAATAATTCCTGATATTGAGCTGTTATGCATGTCTCTCCTTTTTTTTAAATAACAGAGTGAGTAACACTTCCCTCTTCACAGTGTGTTTTCTGGAAAAATTTTCCGTGTTGTGAACTTTTTTGGTCAAAAAAATGACCCCAGGGTATTTTTTGAGGGCATGAGTCGTTTACAGCCCTGCATCGTCCTTGTGAATATTAGTGACCATTGGCAGTAGATTTAAAAGCTGCTCTTTGAGAACGGACATGCCTGTAGGGTGGCAAGCGCTCTACGTTGCCAACTCTGCTTGCTAGGGAAACAGACCTTGCTGCAAGTTGTGCTTTTAGGTTGCAGATAAGAGTGGAATGTGGCAGGACAAAACCCCATAAGTTTTAGCCTCCTTAATACTTGTTTTGTGTCGTTATGTTGTAGTTTGTATCAGAGCCAAATTGGATTGAAAAAATGTCTTTTGTTCTAGGTGTACAGAATCTTGTTCATTTACACCTATACATATATCTATTGATTTTTGGGGTCCTTTTCCATGTAGGTTTATATACAGGGTGTTTGAGTAGACAATTCTTGTATTTCCATAGGTCTTTGGGGATTGATATATTTTGCATGTAATTAGTACATGGTTGTTAACACCCAATATCCCTGATTTATCCATTGCTCACACTGTTTTTTTTTAAGATTTTATTGATTGATTGATTGATTGATTGCTTGCTTGCTATTGTTGGGTTTTTGTGTTCTGGTGCTAGGGCTTCCTCTAGTTGTGGCAAGCGGCGGCACCACTCTTCATCTCTTCATCGCGGTTGCTTGTGGGCCTCTCAAAAACATCACGGGCCCCTTCCCGTTGCAGAGCACAGGCTCCAGACGCGCAGGCTCAGCAGCCGTGGCTCACGGGCTTAGTCGCTCCGCGGTATGTGGGATCTCCCAGACCAGGGCACGAACCCCGCGTCCCCTGCACCAGCAGGCAGACTCTCAACCACTGCGCCACATTTGTAGGGAGCCCGCTCACACCTTTTCTTTATGGCTTAACCATAAGTGTGTCTTCTCCATCTGAGATTGTCTTTTTCTGTGGGAAATATGTTCATTGTTATGAATTTTTCATACGACATAAAGTGATATTTTAGGAATTTTGTGTCTTTCGCCATTCTGACTTACTTCTTTGACGTTGTGTGATTATGTCTAGGCTCATCTGTGGCGCAGTCTATGCCATTCTTTTATTTTTCTTCATGATTAATATTCAAGTTGTTCATATCCCACCTTCTTCTTTTGTCTATCTGTTTATGGACCTTATTGTTTGCTTCCGTTTGTCTTGGCTATTTCAGTAAATTGCTGCAGTGCACATTTGCCATATGCCTGTGTCTTTCCGATTCTGGAGGTCTTAGGTTATAGGCCCAAAAGGTACCTGCTGCATCATATGGTAGCTCAGTTGTTTACCATTTTAACCGCAGCTCCATTCAGTTTTCGTTAGTTGCTGGTTACCACTTTACATCCCACCAGCTGAGCTAGAAGGTACACAGTTATCTCTAAAAATCCCTTCTAGCATTTATAGTTGGTACACTTTTGCTGATGGTCATTTGACTTGGTGTGAGCTGAACCTTTACTGGAGGTTGGATGAGCATGTGGCTACTAATTCCTTATTACTGTGAGCTTTAGGCATGTCCTGTTTTTTCTTTCCTTTTTTGATTTCAGAGCGAGTACAACTTCTCCTCTTCACAATGACTTCTTGAAAAATTTGTCACCATGCTGCTAATTTTCTTGCCTATTCCCTACCCCAGGGTTACAAGTTTTTGAGGGCAGGTGTCTCTATTTACACTCACCCTGCAGTCCTTGTGACTATTAAGCAACCATTAGCACTGGGTTTAAATCTGCTGTTATGGAAAACAGCCACAAGGACGGGCAGGCATTATGACGTTCTCCAACTCTTGTTACCTAGGGCAACAGAGTCTTCCTGCGGTAGTGTCCGGGGTTGTAAATTAGAGTGGAATGTTCGGGGACAAGGCCCCCAGAAGTTTATGTCTCCACTTACTCCTGTTTGTTTTTTAAGGTTAACGTATATTTCTTATCGGAGTAAATTATGATTAGAGTGTTGTGATTGTCGGTGCTGTACAGGAATCTGCTCAAATGATTCATACATGGTTGTCTGTTCATCCTCAGATCCTTTTACCATGTATGTTATTACAGAAATGTTGAGTAGACCTCCCTTGGTATTGTGTAGATGTTTGGTCATTATATATCGTTATATTAGTATTGGATGATTATATAATTCCATCTAGTTTATAATGTTATATGTTTATATACATTTAAAACATACATTAGTATATGTCTGTTAGCCCCATAATCCTAATTTATCCATCCTCTGTCCTTTCATGTTTGTTAAACCAATTCGTTTGTTTTCTAAAGTCTGTGGGATGTCTTTTTTCTGTGGAAATATGTACATTGGTTGCAATTTTAGGAATAAACATGTTATCACATGATACCCATAGGATTTTGGGCATTCCCATTTTGACTGTCTTAACCTTAAAATGAATATTTCTAGGCTCATCTGCTGTCCTGAAAACGGCCACTGCTCATTTTTGATTCCCGAGGTACTATTCCAATTCAGTACGTATACCGCTTCTTCTTTGTCACCATAGTATTGTTGACGGACAGGTCTAGTTTCATCTGCGCATGTCAATGGCTGTCGTTAAATATTGCTGCAGTGCATGTTTGCCTGTGTGTGCCTTTACGATTCTCCGTCTTCTTAGGGTTTAGGCCCACTTTGGGGATCGGCCACATCATATGGTAGCTCAGTTTTTTTACCTTGTAAATATGCAGCTCCATTCTGTTCTCATGATTAGCTGTTACCAGTTTACATCCAACCAACAGCCATAGTTGGTATGCCTTTCTCCACTCACCCGTCAGCATTCGTTGTTGGTAGAATTTTTTACGGAATGGGCATTTTGAATATATTGGTGGCGAAAAGCTTTTTGTAGTTTTGGATTTGACATCCAACCAATAATTCCTGATATTGAGCAGTTTCATGCATGTTCTCCTTTTTTTTAAATAACAGAGTGAGTAAACACTTCCCTCCTTCACAGTGTTTTCTTGGAAAAAATTTTCCGTGTTGTGAACTTTTTTTGGCCATTCCCTACCCCAGGATATTTTTTGAGGGCATGAGTCATTTAAAGCCCTGCCAGTCCTTGTGAATTATAGTGATCCATTGGCAGTAGATTTAAAGCTGCTCTTTGAGTGAAACGGCCTTAGGGTGGCAAGCATTTCTACGTTGCCAAACTCTGCTTGCTAGGGAAAACAGAACCTTGCTGCAAGTGGCTTGCTTTTAGAGTGGGAATGCAGAATAATGAGTGGAATGTCGCAGGGACAAAACCCCATATGTTTTAGCCTCCTTAATACTTGTTTGTGTGTCGTTTAAGTTGTAGTTTTGTATCAGAGCAAATTGGATTGAAAAATGTCTTTTGTTCTAGGTGTAGCAGAATCTTGTTCAATTTACATCTATACATATATCTATTGATCTTTGGGTCCTTTTCCATGTAGGTTATTACCAGGGTGTTGAATGAGTAGACAATTCTTTGGGGTATATCCATAGTACATGGTCCTTCCTGATTTATCCATTGGATTGATGATTGATTGCTATGTTTTTTTGTTTCTTGTGCTAGCACGTGGCAAACGGCGGCCATCTTAGTATACATCACGGTTTGTTAGGCCCCAGCAATCGCCCCTAATTTATCCCCTGCTCCAGCAGGCAGACTCCATGCGCACCAGGGAAGCCCGCTCACATTTTCTTTGGCTTAACATAAGTGTGTCTTCTCCAACTGAGATCGTCTTTTTCCCTGTGGAAAATATGTTCATGTTATGAATTTTCCTACGACATAAGTGATATTCTAGGACTTTTTGTCTTTCGCATTCTGAACTTACCACACACAGTTGTGAGAATATGTCTAGGCTCATCTGTGGCGCTGTCTATTGCCATTCTTTTATTTTTCTTCATGATTAATATTCAATAGTTGTTCATTATACCACTTCTTACTTTGTCTATCTGTTTATGGCAACTTTTTTTTTGCTTCCATGTCTTGGCTATTTCAGTATTGTGCTGCGGTGCACATTTGCCTGCCTTGTGATTTCCGATTCTGGAGGTCTTACCAGTTTATAGGCCAAAAGGTACCCTGCTGCATATATGGTAGCTCAGTTTTTACCTTTTAAAGCAGCTCCTTCAGTTTTCGTTAGTGACTGTTACCACTTTACATCCCACCAGCAGCTAGAAGGTACACAGTTCTCTAACTTTCCTCCCCTTTCAGCATTTATAGTTGGTAGACTTTTTGGATGGTCATTTTGACTGGTGTGAGCTGAAATCCTTTTTGGACGTTGGATGAGCATGTGGCTACTAATTCCATTATCTTGAGCTTTTAGGCATGTCCTGTTTTTTTCTTTTCCTTTTTTTTTTCAAGAGCGAGCGTACAACTTTCCTCTTCACATTGTTTTCTTGAAAAATTTTGTCATGTGCTGAATTTTCTTTGCCTATTCCTACCCCAGGGCACTTTTTGAGGGCAGGTGTCATTTACAGCCCGGCAGTCCTTGTGACTATTAAGCAACCATTAGCACTGGATATAAATCTGCTGTTATGGGAAACAGCCACAAGGAGGCAAGCATTTCAACGTTCTCAACTCTTGTTTCTAGGGCAACAGAGTCTTCCTGGCGGTGGGTTAGTGTCGGGGTTTGTAAATTAGAGTGGAATGTGCGGGGAAAAACCCCAGAAGTTTAGGTCTCCTTACTCCATGTTTGTGTTTTTAAAGTTCCGTATATTTCTTATCGGAGGTAAAATTTGATTAGAGTGTTGTGATTGTCTAGGCTGTACAGAATATGCTCAATGATTATACATGTGTCTGTTCATACTTTGGATCCTGTTACCTATGTATGTTATTACAGAATGTTGAGTAGACCTCCCTTGGTATTTTTGTAGATGTTTGGTCATTAAATATTTTATATGTATTGGTGATTTATAATTCATCTTGTTTATATGTTAAATGTTTATTATTACATTTAACAATACATTATTATATGTATCAATGTTAGCCCCATAATCCTAATTTATCCATCTCTGTCCTTCATGTTTGTTAACCCATTCGTTTGTTTTCTAAGTCTGTGAGTGTCTTTTTCTGTGGAAAATTGTTCATTGGTAGCAATTCTTAGGATAACATGTATCCTATGGACACCCATAGGATATTCTGGTCATTCCCTTTTGACTTACTTACCCTAATATGACTTATTTCTAGGCTTCATCTGCAGTCCTGAAGATCGGCACTGCTCATTTTGTTCCGAGGCTACTATTCCATTCAGTACATATACCGCTCTTCTTTGTCCATTTATCTGTTGACGGACAGTTAGTTTCCGGCCGCATGTCTTGGCTGTCGTATAATATGCTTTACAGTGCATGTTTGCACTGTGTGTGCCTTTCCGATTCTGGTCTTTCTTAGGGTATAGGGCCCATAGGGGATTCGGCCACATCATATGGTTAGCTCAGTTTTGTACTTGTAAATGCAGCAGATTATCCTGGTTCTCATGATTAGCTGTTACCAGTTTACATCCAACCAACAAGCATAGTGGTATGCCTTTCTCCACTCACTACCGTCAGGCATTCGTTGTTGGTAGAATTTTTACGGATGGCATTTGAATATTGGGTGGCGAAAGATCTTTTTGTAGTTTTGGATTTGCATCCAACCAATAATTCCTGTATTTGAGCAGTTATGCATGTTCTCCTTTTTTTTTAAATAACAGAGTGAGTAACACTTCCCTCTTCACAGTTTGTTTTCTGGAAAAGATTTTCTGTGTTGTGAACTTTTTTGGCCATTCCCTACCCCAGGATATTTTTTGAGGGGCATGAGTCATTTTATAGCCCTGCAGTCCTTGTGAATTATAGTGGACCATTGGCAGTAGATTAAAGCTGCTCTTTGAGGAAACGGCACTTAGGGTGGCAACATTTCTACGTTGCCAACTGTGCTTGCTAGGGAAACAGAACTTGCTGCAAGTGGTGCTTTTAGGTTGCAGATATGAGTGGAATGTCGCAGGACAAAACCCCATATGTTTTAGCCTCCTTAATACTTGTTTGTGTCGTTTAAGTTGTAGTTTGTATCAGAGCAAATTGGATTTGAAAATGTGTCCTTGGTTCTAAGGTGTACAGAAATCTTGTTCATTTACATCTTTCTTTAATACATTGGATATCCTGATTGCTGGCTTTGGGATATCCCCCAACAATTCCATGTGTAGGTTAACCCTTACCCATGGTGTTATTACAGAGGAGTAGACAATTCTTGGTATTCCATAGGTCTTTGGTCCATGATATATTTTGCATGTATTAGTGATATGGTGTTCATACCCCCAATATCCTAAATGTTATCCATTGCTCACCAAATTTCTTTGGCTGTGGACCACGTAAATTGGTTCATCCTCTCCATCATGAGGTTCGTCCCATTTTTCTGTGGAAATATGGCATTCATTGTTATGAATATTTTCCTCGACATAAAGTGATATTCTAAAGGACTTTTGGATATCTTTTGCATTCTGACTTACTTTCACGTTGTGTGATTATTTCTAGTCTCATCTGCAGCGCTGAAAATCGGCACTGCTCATTTTTTGTTCCCGATTACTATTCAATTCAGTACGTTATACCGCTTCTTATTTGTCCCATTTATCTGTTGATTGGGACAGTTATGTTTTCCGCGCATGTCACTTGGCTGTCTGTAATATATTGTCTGCAGTGCACATGTTTTGCCTGTGTGTGCCTTTCCGATTCTGGTCTTCCTTAGGGTATAGGCCCACAAGGGGATCTGGCCCCACTTCATCTGGTAGCTCTCAGGTTTTTTACCCTTTTAAATGCAGCTCCATTCAGTTTCTCATGATTTAGTGCTGTTACCAGTTTTTCATCCAACCAACAGCATAGTGGGTATGCTATTTCTCCACTCACCCGTCAGCATTTCGTTGTGTTGGTAGAATTTTTACGCGGATGGCATTTGCAATATTGGGTGGCGAAATCTTTTTGTAGTTTGGATTTTTGCATCCAACCATAAATTCCTGATATTGAGCTGTTATGCCCATGTTCTTCTTTTTTTTAAATGACAGAGTGAGTAAACACTTCACTCTTCATCAGTGTTTTCCTGGAAAAATTTTCCGTGTTGTTGAAATTTTATTTTTGGTCAAAAAAAAATGACCCCAGGGTATTTTTTGAGGGCATTGAGTCGTTTACAAGCCCTGCAGTCCTTGTGAATTATTAGTGACCATTGGCAGTAGATTTAAAGCTGCTCCTTGAGGAAAAATGGCCTTAGGGTGGCAGCGCTTCTACGTTGCCAACTCTGCTTGCTAGGGGAAACAGAACCTTGCTGCAAGTTGTGCTTTTAGGTTGCAGATTAGAGTGGAATGTGGCAGGACAAACCCCCATAAGTTTTAGCCTCCTCCTTAATTCTTTTTTGTTGTCTTTAAGTTTGTAGTTTGTATCATGAGCGGAATTTGATTGATTGACAAATGTCTTTTGTTCTAGGTGTACAGAATCTTGTTCATTTACACCTATACATATATCTATTGATTTTTGGGTTCCTTTTCCATGTAGGTTATATACAGGGTTTGTTGAATAGACAGTTCTTGTTATTCCATAGGTCTTTGGGGATGATAAATATTTCACATGTATTTGTACATGGTTGTTAACCCCAATATCCTGATTTATCCATTGCTCACCACCTTTTTTTGGCTTAATAAAACCCATTTTCTTTCTTGCCATTTGATGGATTGACTATGTTGCTAGCTTGCTATGTTGGGTTTATTGTTTCTGTGCTAGTGGCATTCCTCTAGGTTTGTTTGCAAGCGGCGTGCCACTCTTTCATCTCTGTCATCGCGGAGTGCGTGGGCCTCTCACCATCACGGCCCCTCCCGTTGCAGAGCACAGGACTCATCATACGCGCAGGCTTCAGCTAGCCGTGGCTCACGGGCTTAGTCGCTCCCGCGGTATGGTATGTCCCAGATCCTACACGAACCAGATTTAGGGCACGATCCCCCTGTCCTTTACACCAGAACAGGCAGACTCCTCAAATTGCGCCACTCACCCTCCGAAGCCCGGAGGCACACACTTTTCTTGGGCTTAAAACCTTACCCGTGTGTCTTCTCCATCTGAGTTTGTCTTTTTCTGTGGAATATTATGTTCATTGTTATGAAATTTTCATATCGACATAAAGAGTGATATTCTAGGACTTTGGTCATTTCCGTATTTGAACTTACTTCACGGTTGTGTGATTATGTTCCTAGGCCTCATCTGTTGGCAGCCCCAGTCCCTATGCCATTCTCTTTATATTTTTCTTCATGATTACATATTCCAAAGATGTACATATACATTTTATACTTCTTCTTTGTCTATTATCTGTTTATGGGACCTTTTTTTTGCTTCCGTGTCTTGGCTATTTAAATATTGCTGCAGTGCATTAGCCTGCCATTTGCCCGCTCTGTGTCTTTCCGATTCTGGTCGTCTTAGGTTTGTAGGCCCAAAAGGGTACCCGGCCGTTCTCATATGGTAGCTCAGTTTTTACCTTTAAAGCAGTCCCTTCAGTTTTCGTTAGTGCTGTTACACTTATACCATCCCACCAGGAGCTAGAAGATACACAGTTCTACTAAAAACCCTTCAGCCATTTATAGTTGGTAGACTTTTTTGCTGATTGGTTCATTGAGACTGGGTGGTGAGCTGAAACCTTTTTGGAGGTTGGATGAGCATGTGGCTACTAATTCCATTTACTGAGCTTTAGGGCATGTCCTGTTTTTTCTTTTCCTTTTTTTTCAAAGAGTGAGTAGTACAAACTTCCCTCTTCACATTGACTTCTTGAAAAAATATTGTCATGTGCTGAATTTTCTTGCCCATTCCCTACCCACAGGGCACTTTTTGAGGGCAGGTGTCATTTACAGCCCTGCAGTCCCTTGTGACTATTAAGCAAACCATTAGCACTGGGTTTAAATCTGCTGTTATGGGAAACAGCCACCAAAGGATGGCAGCAGCTTATGACGTTCTCAACTCTTGTTTAACTAGGGCAACAGGAGGTCTTCCTGGCGGTAGGTGTCCGGGGGTTGTAAATTAGAGTGGAATGTGCCAGGACCAAGCCCCCCCCCCCCCCCCCCCCCCCCCCCCCCCCCCCCCCCCCCTCCCCCCCCCCCCCCCCCCCCCCCCCCCCCCCCCCCCCCCCCCCGTTTACAAGCCCCAGTCTCCTTAATCCTGTTTGTTTTTTAATTTAAAAGTAACGTATATTTCTTATTCGGAGTAAATTTGGATTGAAAGTGTTCTGTGTTGTGACTTCTGGCTGTACAGAATCTGCTCAGTGATTCTTATAATGTGTCTGTTCATCTTCGGATTTCCTGTTTACCATGTATGTTATTACAGGAATGTTGAGTAGACCCTCCCTTGGTATTTGGTAGATGTTTGGTCATTTATATATTTTATATGTAATTGGTGATTATATATTCATCTAGTTTATTTGTTATATGTTTATATACCATTTAACAGGATATTGTAGTATATATATGTTAGCCCCTTAATCCTAATTTATCCTATCTCTGTTTTCATGTTTTGTTAACCATTCGTTTGTTTTCTAAGTACTGTGGAGTGTCTTTTTCTGTGGAAATATATGTTCATTGGTAGCAATCTTAGGATAACATGGTATACAAGGATCACCATTCCAGGATATTGGTCATTCCCCATTTGACTTACTTAACCTGTATATGAATTATTTCTAGGCTCATCTGCAGTCCTGACAAAACGGCATTGTGCTCATTTTGTTCCCGAGGCTACTTATTCCATTCAGTACGTTTTACCGCTTACTTCTTTGTCCATTTATCTGTTGGACGGACAGTTAGTGTTATCTTGCGCATGTCTTGGCTGTCGTAATATTGCTTGCAGTTGCATGTTTGCCTGTGTGTGTGCCTTTCCGATTCTGGTCTTCTTAGGGTATAGGCCCCACTAGGGTTCATGATACCCTGCCACATTCATATGGTAGCTCAGTTTTTACCTGTTTTTCAATTGCAGCTCCATTCTGTTCTCATGATTAGCTGTTACCAGTTTACATCCAAACCAACAGCATAGTGGTAATGTAGTTTCTCCACTCACCCGTCAGCATTCGTTGTTGGTAGAATTTTTACAGGATGGCATTTTGAATTGGTGGGTGGCGAAATCTATTTTGTAGTTTGGATTTGCATCCAACCAATTAATTTCCTGATATGAGCAGTTATGCATGTTCTTTCTTTTTTTTAAATAACAGAGTGAGTATAACACTTCACCCTCTTCACAGTGGGGTTTTCTTGAAAAATTTTCCGTGTTGTGAAAACTTTTTTGTCATTCCTACCCCACGGCATTTTTTTGAGGGCATGAGTCATTTATAGCCCTGCAGTCCTTGTGAATTATAGTGACCATTGGCAGTAGATTTAAAGCTGCTCTTTGAGGAAACGGCCTTAGGGTGGCAGATTTCTACGTTGCCAACTTCTTTGCTAGGGAAAACAGAACCTTGCTGCAAGTGGTGCTTTTAGGTTGCAGATAAGAGTGGAATGTCGCAGGACAAAAACCCCATATTAAGTTTTAGCCTCCTTAATTCTTGTTTGTGTCGTTAAGTTGTTAGTTTGTATCAGAGCAAATTGGATTGAAAAATGTCTTTGTTCTAGGTGTACAGAATCTTGTTTCATTTACAATCTATACATATATCTATTGGATCTTTGGGTCCTTTTCCATGTAGGTTATTACAGGGTGTTTGAGTAGACAGTTCTTGTATTCCATAGGTCTTTGGGGATGATATATTTTGCATGTATTAGTATATGGTTGTTAACCCCCAATATCCTTAATTTATATCCATTGCCTCACAAATTTGTTTTCTTTGGCTTAACCATCAGTTTGTCTTCTCCATCTGAGATCGTCTTTTTGCTGGGAAATATGTTCATTGTTATGAATTTTCCTACGACATAAGTGCCGTTTCTAGGACTTTGTCGCTCGCCAATTGGGATCCCCCCCCCACCGACACACTTACTTCTCGTTGTGTGATTATGGTAGTGCTCATCTGTGGCGCGTGTCTATGCCATTCTTTTATTTTTCTCATGATTAATATTCACAAACGTGTTCAGACTTTGGTACCACTTCTTCTTTTGTCTATCCTGTTTATGTGGGCGTGTCCTTTTTTTTGCTTCCATGTCTTGGCTATTTCAGTATGGACTTGCTGCAGTGGCTCACGGGCATTTGCCAGTGCTGTGTGCTTTCCTTCCGATTCTGGAGGTCTTAGGTTATAGGCCCAAATAAGGTACCCTGCTGCAATCATTATGGTAGCTCAGTTTTACCTTTTAAAGCAGCTACCATTCCAGTTTTCGATTAGTGCTGTTACCACTTTACATCCCACCAGCAGGCTAGAAGGTACACAGTTCTCTAAAAACCCTTCAGCATTTATTGTTGGTAGACCTTTTAGCTGATGGTCATTTGACTGGTGTGAGCTGAAACCTTTTTGGAGGTTGGATGAGCATGTTGGCTAATAATTCCATATACTTGAGCTTTAGGCATGTCATGTTTTTTTCTTTTCCTTTTTTTAAAGAGCAGAGTACATATTTCCTCTTCACATTGACTTCTTGAAAATATTTGTCATGTGTGTGAATTTTTCTTGCCTATTCCCTACCCCAGGGCACTTTTTTATGAGGGCATGTGTCATTTACAGCCCTGCAGTCCTTGTGACTATTAAGCAACCATTAGCACTGTGTTTAAATTCTGCTCGTTATGGGAAACAGCCACAAGGAGGCAGCTTTATGACGTTCTCCAACTCTTGTTACTAGGGCAACAGAGTCTTCCTGGCGGTAGTGTCCGGGGTTGTAAATTAGAGTGGATGTGCGGGGACAAAGCCCCCAGAGTTTATGTCCTCCTTAATACTGTTTGTTTTTTTAAAGTTAAACGTATATTTCTTATCGGAGTAAATTTGATTAGAGTGTTGTGATTGTCTGGCTGTACAGAATACTGCTCAATGATTCATACATGTGTCTGTTCATCTCGGATTACCTGTTTACCATGTATGTTATTACAGAATGTTGAGTAGACCTCCCACTAGGTATTATGGTAGGTGTCTTTGGTCCATTATATATTTTATATGTATTGGTGATTAAATATTAATTCATCTAGTTTATATCGTTATATATTTATTTCAACATTTAAACTACATTTGTCATAGTTGTCCTAGCCCCCATAATCCTAATTTATCCATCTCTGTCACTTTCATGTTTGTTAACCCATTCGTTGTGTTTTCTAAGTCTGAAGTCGTCTTTTTCTGTGGAAATATGTTCATTGGTAGCACAAATTTAGGATAACCATGTATCAATGATACCAAGGATATTGGTCGGAACATTTTTGACTTACTTACCCTAATAAGACTATTTCTAGGCTCACCCATCTGCAGTTCCTGAAAACGGCCCTGCTCATTTTGTATCCGAGGTACTATTCCATTCATTACTTTCGCTTTTCTTTGTCAACTTATCTGTTGCGGACAGTTAGTATCCGCGCATGTCTTGGCTGTCGTAAATCCATATGCCACAGCCGCATGTTTGCATTGTGTGTGCCCTTTCCGATTCTCCTCTTTTTTTTCATAGGCACACTAGGGGATCGGCTATTTCACATGTAGCTCGTTTTTACCTTTTTACCAGCTCCCAATTTCATCCTCATGATTAGCTGTTTACCAGTTTCATCCAACCAAACAGCATAGTGGTATGTGCCTTTCTCCAATCACCCACATGTCAGCATTCGTTGTTGGTAGAATTTTTTTAACGGATGGCATTTTGAATATTGGTGGCGAAATCTTTTGTGTAGTTTGCATTTGCATCCAACCAATAATTCCTGATATTGAGCAGTTATGCATGTTCTTCTTTTTTTTAAATATAAGTGAGTTAACACATCCCTCCTCACAGTTTTCATGTTTTCTGGAAATATTTTCCCCCTCCTGCCCAACTCATTTACACTGCCATTTCCTAGTGACCAGGATATTTTTTTTACGTTGCCAAACTCTGTTTGTAGGGAAACATGAGTGCTTTTATTTAAGAGTGAGCCCTGTTTTAGGCCTCCTTACTACTTGTGAAATTATAGTGACCTCTGGCAGTATTTATTTAAAGCCCTCTTTGAGGAACAGGGCCCTTATTCCATAGGTCAATATTTCCTATTAGTTGCTAACCCCATTATCCTAACTTATCGTTACCTCCAACATTACTGTCTTGCGCAAGTGGTCATTTTACTCCTAAGTTTTAGGTTTTTGTCTTTCGCATAACAGTGGATTATGTCCGCATCTTTGTCGCGTTCTATGCCCCATATAATATTCACGTTCATATACACCTCCTCTAATCTGCCTTTAATACTTTGTTTGTTGTCGTATAATTGCTTTTTTGCCCGATGTATTCTGGTGGTCTATCCCAAGCCCTGCCGCATCGGATTGAATATGTCTTTGTTCTTGTTAACTGTTCAGAATCTTCTCTTAAAACACCTTCATTTAATGTTTATTTTTGCTTATTTGACTGGTGTAGCTAAATTTGGATTGGATTAGAGTGTCTAATTCCTTATTCTGATTGTAGGCATGGCATTTTATTCTCTACATGAACGACTGCCCTCTTCACATTTGATTCATATGTGTTGAATGTAATCCCTAGGTTCATCTTCAGGATCCTGTTACAAACCATTCGCATGTATCTGCTGTTATTACAGCCACAAGTTGAGTAGACGCTTCCCTTGGTATTGGTAGATAGTTGGTCCTTATATATTTTTAGTGAATGTATTGGTCCCCAGATTATATCCTTACTCATGTAGTTTTTTATGTAGTTATATGTTTATCGGATACATTTGATAACTGTACGTTATGTATATAATCAGTTTAGCCCCATATCTCTAATTTATGCTCCTCTGTCCTGTTCATGTTTGATAGTTAACCTTTCCCTTGTTTTTGTCTAAGTTTGGTCTGTGATGCGTCTTTTTCTGTGGAAATATGTTCATGTGTTAGCACCATTTAGGATACTGATGTATAAAGGTGAGTCATAGGTATTTAGTTCATTCCCTTCCTTTGGGCACCAATTTGTTTCTAACTATAATATCTGAGAATCACTATATTTCATCTGCAGGATAACAGTTAGATTTCACCATAGGTTGGTCAGTCCCGTTTTGAAAATTAACCTAATTGTCAACTGCAGTCCAAAACGGCACTTCATTGTTCCCGTGGCTACTATTCATTCAGTACGTATATACCGGCTTCTTTTTGTCCATTTTATTCTGTTGACGGGACAGTTAGTACTTCCGCTGCATGCCTTGGCTTCGTTGAATATTGCTATTCTGTTGTTAACGGTCTAGTGTGCCTTTCCGATTCTGGTCTTCTTATTGTTATAGGCCAATGTTAGGTGTGATCGGCCGACACCTCCTCATGGTTGCTCCAGTTATTTACCTTTAAATGCAGCTCTTGATTTCATTTCTCATGATTAGGCTGTTACCAAGTGTTTTACATCCAACCAAAACGCATAGTGGTATATGCATCTTTCTCCTACTCACCACCCTGTCAGCATTCGTTGTTGGTAGAATTTTTACGGATGGCATTTTGAGTTATTGGGTGGCGATATCTTTTTTTGTAGTTTGATTTTGCATCCAACCATTAATTCCTGATATTGAGACTGTTATGCATGTTCTTCTTTTTTTTAAATGACAGAGTGTGAGTAACACTTCCTACTCTTCCACACTACCCACGTGTTTTCTTGAAAAATTTTCCGTGTTGTGAACGTTTTTGGTCAAAAAAAAATGACCCCAGGGTATTTTTTGAGGGCATGAGTCGTTTACAGCCCTGCAGTCCCTTGTGAATATTAGTGACCATTGGCAGTAGATTTAAAGCTGCTCTTTGAGGAAATGGCCTCCTAGGGTGGCAGCGCTTCTACGTTTGCCAACTCTGCTTGCTTGGGAAACAGAGCCTTGCTGCAAGTTGTGCTTTTAGGTTGCAGATAAGAGTGGAATGTGGCAGGGACAAAACCCCATATGTTTTAGCCCTCCTTTAATTCCCCCCCCGTGTCTTTAAGAATGGTTAGTTTGTATCAGAGCGAATTTGATTGAACAAATGTCTTTTGTTCTAGGTGTACAGAATCTTGTTCATTTACACATAACATATATCTATTGACTGTTTGGGTCCTTTTCTATGTAGGTTATAACAGGGTGGTTGAATAGACATGTTCTTGTTATTCCATATGTGTTTTGGGATGATATATATTTCACATGTATTAGTACATGGTTGTTAACCCCAATATCCGTGATTTATCCATTGCTCACACATTTTTTTGTTAAGATTTTGATTTATTGATTGATTGTTGCTTGCTTGCTGGCTATGATTGGGTTTTTGTTTCTGTGCTAGGGCTTCCTCTTAGTTGTGGCAAGCGGCGGCCCAACTTACATCTCTTTCATCCGCGGTGCCGGTGGCCTCTCCACCATCACCGGCCCCTCCGTTGCAGAGCACATGCTCCAGACGCGCAGTCTCCTCGGCCCCCCCCCTCTCAGCATTCAAATGGCTCACGGGCTTAGAGGCTCCCTCGGTATCTTGGGATACTCCCCCCAGTCCCAGGACACCCACGAACCCGCGTCCCCTGTTGTCCCGCCGCAGGCAGACCCCTTCAACCCGCCCCCTATGCGCCACTCAGGGCCCAAAGCTCCCCCCCCCCCCCCGCTAACCTTTTATCTTTGGCTTATCTTACCATACGTGTGTCTTCTCCATCAGAGATTGTCTTTTCGTTGTGGAAATATATGTTCATTTGTTATGAATTTTCTACGACTTAAGTGATTATTCTATAGGACTTTGGTCTTTTGCATTCTGAACTTACTTCACGTTGTGTGATTAATGTCTAGGCTCATCTGTGGCGCGGTGTTCTATGCCTTCTTTTATTTTTTGCTTCATGTTTAGATAGGATATTACAGTTGTTCATTATACCACTTCTCTATTCTTTGTTTAATCTGTTAGATGGGGACCTTGTTTTTTGTGCTTCCATGTCTTGGCTATTTCGTTTTGCTGCAGGTGCACAATTTGCCTTGGGTGCTTGTCTTTCTTTTCCGATTCTGGAGGTCTTAGGTTATTAGGCCCAAAAATTTTACCCTGCTGCAGCTCATATTTGGTAGCTCAGTTTTTTTACTTTTTAAAGCAGCTCCATTCAGTTTTCAGTTAGTGCTGTTACCACTTTACATCCCACCAGCAGCTTAGAAGGTTACAACAGTTCTCTAATATAAACCTTCAGACATTTATAGTCTTGGTAGACTATTTTGCTGATGGTCATTTGGATTGTTGTGAGCTGAAACCTAAGTTTGGAGGTTGGATGAGCATGTGGCTTACTAATTGTCATATATCTGAGCTTTAGGCATGTCCTGTTTTATTTCATAGATTTCCTTTTTTTTACGAAGAGTGAGATATTCCGGACTTTTGTCCTTTATGCATCTACACATTATTGACTTCGTGAAAAATTTGTCTCATGTGTGAATTTTCTTGCCTATTCCCTTCCCCACGGGCACTTTTGGAGGGCAGGTTGTTCATCATACAGCAGTCTTGTCCTTTGCAGGTCCTGTTGGACCTATTAAGCAACCATTAGCACTTGGGTTTTAAATTGCTTGTGTGATAAATGGGAAACAGCCACAAGGATGTGCAGCAATTATGACGTTCTCAACTCTTGTTACTAGGGCACTCAGAGTCATTCCTGGTTGGTAGTGTCCCCGCTTGTTTGGCAAATTAGAGTTGGAATGTGGTGGGGACAAGCCCCCACGACGTAGTTTATGTCATCCTTACTCCTGTTTTTTGTTTTTTACAAAGTTAACGTATATTCTCCTTATCGGAGTAAATTGATTGTATTAGAGTGTTGTGATTGTCTGCTGTACAGAATTTTCTGTTCAATGATTCATTACAATTGTGTTCCTGTTAACATCTTGGATCCTGTTACCCATGTATGTTATTACAGAATATTACGAGCTAGACCTCCCTTGGTATTTGGTGAATGTTTGGTCGTATTAAATATTTTTATATGTATCGGTGATTAAGTAATTCATTAGTTTATATGTTATATCTGTTTATAAACATTTAACATACATTAGTTATGTAACGTTACTGTCCCCATAATCTAATTAGCCTCCATCCTCTGTCCGATAAGTTCAGTTTGTTACCATTACGTTTGAAAAAATGTATTTTACAGTCTGAGAGTGTCTTTTTCAGGTACATCTATACTATGCTATGATCATTGGTAGCCATCTTAGGATAACCATGTATCAATGAATACCATAGGCTAGGTGGTCCATTCCCTTTTGACTTACTTTGCCCTAATAGATTATTTCTAGGGCCCATCTGCAGTATCTCTGATGACGGCAACTGCTCATTTTGGTTCCCGAAGATACCTCTTCCATTTCAGTACGTTTTTCTGTGGAAATCATTCTTTGTCCATTTATTCTGTTTGACGGACAGTTTAGTTTCCGCGCATTTGTCTTGGCTGTCGTAACTATTCACGCTGCAGAGCAGTATGTGTGTGTGTGTACCTTTCTTTTTATTTCTGGTTTAACTTACAAAGTTGTATGTGGGCCACTTAGTGGATCTTCCACATGGATCCTGGTTTTTGCTCACATGTTTTGCTACTTGTAAAATGCATGCTCCATTATGTTCTCATGATTAGCTGTTACCAGTTACATTCCCAACCAACAGCATAGTGGTATTTCTTTCTCCACTCACCCGTCAGCATTTCGTAGTTGGGTAGAAATTTTTACGGATGGCATTTTATGAATCTTGGTGGCGAAATCTTGTTGTAGTTTGGATTTGCATCAAACCCAATAATTCCTGAAATTTGAGCAGTTATGCATGTTCTCCTTTTTTTAAATAACAAGATGTGAGTAACACCATCCCTCTTACACAGTGTTTTTCTGGAAAAATTTTTCCGTGTGTGTGAACTTTTTTGGCCATTCCCTCCCCCAGGATATTTTTTGAGGGCATGAGTCATTTATAGCCTGCCAGTCCCTTGTGAATTATAGTGACCAATGGCAGTAGATTTAAAGAATGCTCTTTGAGGTAAACGGCCTTTAGGGTGGCAGCATTTCTAACGTTGCAACTCTGTTGCTAGGGAAAACAGAACCTTGCTGCAAGTGGTGCTTTTAGGTTGCAGATAAGAGTGGAATGTCGCTAGGACAAAACCCCATAAGTTTTATGCCTCCTTAATACATTGTTTGTGTCGTCGTACAGTTGTAGATTGTATAGAGCAAATTGGATTGAAAAATTGTCTTTTGTGTTCTAGGTGTACAGAATCATGTTCATTTACATCTATTCATATATCTATTGATTTTGGGTCCTTTTTTCACATAGGTCTTAACACAGGGTGTTGAGTAGACAATTCTTGGTAATCCAAAGGTCTTTGGTGGATGATAAATTTTGCATTGTTTAGTATATGTATGTTAACCCCATTATCCTAATTTATCCATTGCTCACCAAATTTTCTTTGGCTTAACCATAAGTTTGTCTTCTCCATCCTGAGATCGGACTTTTTCTGTTGAACTAAATGTCAATTGTTATGAATTTTCCTACGACATAAGTGAGATTTCTAGGACTTTTGTCTTTCCTTTCAGACTTACTGCACGTTGTAGTGTGATATGTGTAGGACTCATCTGTGGCGGAGGAAACTGCCATTCTTATATTTTTTCTTCAGTGATTAAATATATTCAAAGATGTTCCATATACCACTTCTTCTTTGTCTATATCTGTTTATTAATGGACCTTTTTTTTGCAGCTTCCAGTGGAATTGGCTATTTCAGTATTGCTGCATTGCACATAAGGCTGCCTGTGTCTTTCCGATTTCTGGAGGTCTCCAAGTTATAGGGCCAATAATTGGTACCCCTGTCCCTCACAAATGATAGCTCAAGTTGTTACTTCTTTAAAAAATAAACAAAAAGCAGCTCCCATTCAGTTTTGTTAGTGCTTGTTACCATTTCTACATCCCTACAGTATATTGATTGAAGGTAACTATTTCCTCTAAATCCCCTTCAGCATGTATTGATGTTAGACTTTTGGGGTTACCTTTTTCCCTTGGTGTGGCATTTTAAATCTTTTTGGCGTTTGGATGAGCATCCAACCAATAATTCCTTATATTGAGCTTTAGCATGTACTGATATTTTCTTGCCTTTTTTTAGTTAAGAGAGTGTCCATACTTCCCTCCTTCACAGTGTTATTCTTGAAAAAATCTTCCATTGTTGCTGAACTTTTTTGGCCATTCCCTTACCCCAGGATTAGTTTTGAGGGCTGTGTCATTTACAGCACCTGGCAAGTCACTTGTGAGGATTATAGTGAACCATTGGCAGTGTTATTGAAAATCTGCCTCTTACGAGGAAACGGCCATTCTAAGGCCACTATTGGTCGTTATCCAAACGCTGCATCCTAGGAAATCAGAACCTTCTCGCAAGTGGTGCGTTTAAGGTTGTGCTCTAGGAGTGGAAAATGTCGCTGGACTAAAAGCCACCAAATTTGTATAAGCCTCCTTTCTTCCTGTTTATTTTATTAAAGTTAAGTATATTGTAACATAGCAAATTTGCTTAGAGTCATTGAATGGCTGACTGTATCAGATCTAGGTGTATGGATGTCTTGTTCATTTACGGATCCTATTACATGTATCAATTGATCTTTGAGTTGGTCCTATCCTGTGGTATTACTGCCCATGTGAGTACATTAAATAATTTGCCTGTTTTTGGTGCATTATATAATACCATCTAGTTTTTGGGATGTTTATATTTTTTTAGTGCATGTATTTGTATATGTATGTTAACCCCACAATACCTAATTTTATCCATTGCTCACACCTTTCCTTGGCTTAAAACCATTCGTTTGTCTTCTCCAATCTGATGTGTGTCTTTTTCTGTGGACATATGTTCATTGTTAGCCATCCTTTTATGAATGCAGCATGTCTCCTTCAGCTATTCTAGTTCAGTTTGTCTTTACCCTACTTTACATTTCAAGGCTCTGTGCAGTCCTGATGACGTTACTAGTCTCATTCTGTGGCGCAGCTACTATGCCATCAGTACGTTATTTTGTGTCTTCATTGACCATTTATCTGTTGACGGTACAGTTAGTTTCTCGCATGTCTTGGCTTGTTGTCGTGTTGCTGCTGTGAAAACATGGGCCTGTGAGGCCTGTCCACTATTCATGCCTTTTAGGGTTAGGCCCACTTTCCGGCCATGTCCTTGCTAGCTCAGTTTTTACTTGTATGCAGCTCCATTCTGTTTCTTTTGATTAGCTGTTACCAGTTTACATCCATCTCCAACAGCCATAGTGGTTATGTCCTTCCCTCCACTACACCCCCCCCCCAATCGTTGTTTGTGTTACAGATTTATACGGATGGCATTTTGAATATTGGGTGGCGAAGATCTATTTTTAGTTTGGATCTTGCAATCCAACCACAATAATTCCCTGATATTGAGCAGTTTATGCTGTTCTCCTTTTTTTTTAAATTTCAGAGTGAGTAAACACTTCCCTCATCACAGTGTTTTCCTGGAAAAATTTTTCCGTGTTTGTGAACTTTTTTGGCCATTCACCTACCCCAGGATATTTTTGAGGGCATGAGTCATTTATAAGCCCTGCAGTCCCTTGTGAATTCTAGTGAACCATTAGGCAGTAGGTTTTAAAGCTGCTCATTTGAGGAAACGGCCTTAGGGTGGCAGCATTTCTCTACGTTGCTCCAACTCTGTTGCTAGGGAAACAGAACCTTGCTGGCAAGTGGTGCCCTTTTGTGGTTGCAAATAAGAGGGAAGTGTGCGCAGGGACAAAAACCCCCAGAAGTTTTAGCTTCCTTAATACTGGTTTGTGTCGTTAAAGTTGTATTGTATAGTTTGTTATCAGATGGTCAAATTTGAGATAGAGTGACTGTGATTCTAGGTGTTGTTACAGAATTTGTGCTCAATTGATGTTCATTTACATCGGAGTACATTTTTGATTAGAGTCGTTGATTGTCTGGCATTTGAATCTGCCTGTTTCCATGTATGTGTATGTTATTAAAATTGGTGTTGTATGTATTACGAATTCTTGGTAGCCCTCCTGGTAGGTTGTTTTTAGGTCGCTTATATATTTTATTATGTATTGGTGTTTATTTAATTTCATCCTAGGATTAATGTATTATATGTTTTAATAACATTTAACATACATTAGTATATGATTGTTAGCCCCATTAAATCTAATTTATGCCATCTCTCCCCCTTTCATGTTGATAACCCGTGACAACCCCATTCTCGATTGTTATTTCTAAGACTCCCCTGGCGCTCCGTCCTTCTTTTTCTGTTGGAAATTCCATGTTGTCATTGCAGTAGCAATCTTTAGGATAACATTGTAAAATGATTACCATTAGGATAATTGTCATTCCCGTTTTGACTTACTTAAAAACCTTTATGTGGATATTTCTTTACTCATCTTGCTAGTCCTGAAGTATCTGGCACCTGGCTCATTTTGTGCCCACGAGGCTACTATGCCCTTCTGTTACGTTTATTACCGCTTAGTCTTCTTTGGTCCATTTATCTTGTTGACTGGACCAGTTTGTTCCGCGCTTGTCTTGGCTGTCGTAAATATTGCTGCAGTGCAATGTTTGCTTGTGTGTGCCTTTTCCGATTCTGGTCTTTCTTAGGGTATAGGGCCCACTAGGGGATCGGCACTCCGCCACCCCCCACCCCCCCCCCCCCCCCCCCCCCCCCCCCCTCACATTTGCCGCCCCCCCCCCCCCCCCCCCTTCCCAGCTCAGTTTTTACCCTTTTAAATGCAGCTCCTTTTCTGTTCTCATGATTAGGCCTGTTACCAGTTTACATCCAACCAACAGCATATGTGGGTATGTGCCCTTTCTCCACTCACCCGTTCAGCATTCGTTGTTGGTAGAAATTTTACGGATGGCAATTTGAATATTGGGTGGCGAAATCTTTTTTGTAGTTTGGATTTGCATCCAACCATATAATTCCTGATATTGAGCAGTTATGCATGTTCTTCTTTTTTTTAAATGACAGAGTGAGTAACACTCTTCCCTCTTCAACAGTGTTTTCTGGAAAAATTTTCCGTGTTTGTTGTGAACTTTTTTTGGCCAAAAAAATACCCCAGGGTATTTTTTGAGGGCATGAGTCGGTTTACAGCCCTGCAGTCCTTGTGAATATATGTGACCATTGGCAGTAGATTTAAAGTGCTGCTTTTGAGGAAATGGCCTTAAGGGGTGGCAGCATTTCTACGTTGCCAAACTCTGCTTGCTAGGGAAAAACAAGAACCTTGCTGCAAGTTTGTGCTTTTAGGTTGCAGATTAGAGTGGAATGTGGCAGGACAAACCCCATAAGTTTAGCCTCCTTAATTCTTTTTTGTGTCTTTAAGATGTAGTTTGTATCAGAGCAAATTTGATTGAAAAATGTCTTTTGTTCTAGGGTGTACAGAATCTTGTTCATTTACACCTATACATATATCTATTGATTTTTGGGTCCTTTTCCATGTAGGTTATTAACATGGTGTTGAGTAGGACAATTCTTGTTATTCCCATAGGTCTCTTGGGGATGAAATATTTCACTCATGTATTAGTACATGGTTGTTAACCCCCTCAATATCCTGATTTATCCATTGCTCACACTTTTTTTTGTGCTTAACCATTTATTTATGTCTTTGATTGATTGATTGTCTTTTTGCTCCTGTGGAAATATGTTGGGTTTTTGTTTCTGTGCTAGGGCTTTCCTCTAGTTGTGGCAAGCGGCGCAGCCAACTCTTCATCTTTCATCGCGGTGCGTGGGCCTCTCTCACCATTCACGGCCCCTCACGTTGCAGAGCACAGGCTCCAGACGCGCAGGCTCTTCGCAGCTATCGTGGCTCACGGGCTTAGTCGCTTTCCGACGGCGTATGTGGGATCCTCCCAAGACCAGGGCACGAACCCAACGTCCCTTGCACCAGCAGTGAGACATATGTCAACACCACTGCGCCCACCATTAAGCCCCGCTCATCACCATTTTCTTTGTTAACCCATAAGTGTGTACTTCTCCATCTGAGATGTTTTTTTCTGTGGAAATATGTTTCATGTATGAATTTTCATCCCTCCACATAAGTGATTAGCTCTAGGACTTTGGTCTTTTTCGCATTCTGACTTACTTCACGTGGTGTGTTATGTCTAGGCTCATCTGTGGCGCTGTCTATGCCATTCTTTTATTTTTCTTCATGATTAATATTCAAAGTTGTTCATATACCACTTCTTCTTTGTCTATCTGTTATGGACCTTTTTTTTGCTTTCCGTGTCTTGGCTATTTCAGTATTGCTGCAGTGCACTATTTGCCAACCTGTGTCTTTCCGATTCTGGAGGTCTTAGGTTATAGGCCCCAAAAGTTACCCTGCTGCAATCATATGGTAGCTCGTTTTTTACCTTTTAAAGCAAATTGCTCCATTCAGTTTTCGTTAGTGCTGTTACCACTTTACATCCCTACCAGCAGCTAGGAA
This sequence comes from Caperea marginata, assembly GCA_029224305.1. Taxonomy (NCBI): domain Eukaryota; kingdom Metazoa; phylum Chordata; class Mammalia; order Artiodactyla; family Neobalaenidae; genus Caperea; species Caperea marginata. The sequence goes on along the minus strand of JANTQK010007216.1, from coordinate 62,997 downwards.
GGGTACACAGTTCTCTAAAACCCCCCTTCAGCATTTGATAGTTGGTAGACTTTTTGCTGATGGTCTTTTGACTGGTGTGAGCTGAAACCCTTTTTGGAGGTTGGATGAGCAATGTGGCCTACCCTAATTTCCATATACTGAGCTTTAGGCATGTCCTGTTTTTTCTTTTCCTTTTTTTTTTCAAGAGCGAGTGCACAACTTTCCCTCTTCACATTGACTTCTTGAAAAATTTGTCATGTGCTGAATTTTCTTGCCTATTCCCTACCCAGGGCTCATGATTTTTGAGGGCAGGTGTCATTTACAGCCCTGCAGTCCTTGTGTGTACTATTAAGCAACCATTAGCACTGGGTTTAAATCTGCTGTTATGGGAAACAGCCACAAGGAGGCAGCATTATGACGTTCTGTGCAACTCTTGTTACTAGGGCAACAGAGTCTTCCTGGCACGGTAGTGTCCGGGGTTGTAAATTAGAGTGGAATGTGGCGGGACAAGCCCCCAGAAGTTTATGTCTCCTTACTCCTGTTTGTTTTTTTAAAGTTAACGTATATTTTCTTATCGGAGTAAATTTGATTAGAGTGTTGTGATTGTCTGGCTGTACAGAATCTGCTCAATGATTTTCATACATGTGTCTGTTCATCCTCGGATCCTGTTACCATGTATGTTATTACAGAATGTTGAGTAGACCTCCCTTGGTATTTGGTAGATGTTTGGTCTTTATATATTTTATATGTATTGGTGATTATATAATTCATCTAGTTTATATGTTATATGTTTATATACATTTTAACATACATTTAGTATATGTATGTTAGCCCCATAATCCTAATTTATCCATCCTCTGTCCTTTCATGTTTGTTAACCATTCGTTTGTTTTCTAAGTCTGTGAGTGTCTTTTTCTGTGGAAATATGTTCATTGGTAGCAATCTTAGGATAACATGTATAAATGACCTTTTCCATAGGATTATTGGTCATTCCCTTGTTGACTTACTTACCCTAATATGATTATTTTCTGGCTCATCTGCTTAGTTAACCTGAAGGACGGGCACCACTGCTCATTTTGTTCCCGAGGCTACTATTCCATTCAGTACTGTATACCCGCTTCTTCTTTGTCCATTTATCTGTTGGAATTTTCGGGACAGTTAGTTTCCGCGCATGTCTTGGCAATGTCTCGTAATTATTGCTGCAGTGCATGTTTGCCTGTGTGTGCCTTTCCGATTCTTGGTCTTTCTTAGGTTATAGGCCCACTAGGGGATCGGCACCACATCATATGGTAGCTCAGTTTTTACCTTGTCTTGGCTAAATGCAGCTCCATTCTGTTCTCATGATTAGCTGTTACCAGTTTACATCCAACCAACAGCATAGTGGTCTGCTTTCCTCTCCACTCACCCGTCAGCATTCGTTGTGGTAGAATTTTTACGGATGGCATTTTGAATATTGGGTGGCGAATCTTTTTGTAGTTTGGATTTGCCATCCAACAATAATTCCTGATATTGAGCAGTTATGCAATGTTCTCCTTTTTTTTAAATAACAGAGTGAGTAACACTTCCCTCTTCACAGTGTTTTTCTGGAAAAATTTTTCCGTGTTGTGAAACTTTTTTGGCCATTCCCTACCCCAGGATATTTTTTGAGGGCATGAGTCATTTATAGCCCTGCAGTCCTTGTGAATTATAGTGACCATTGGCAGTAGATTTAAAGCTGCTCTTTGAGGAAACGGCCTTAGGGTGGCAGCATTTCTACGTTGCCAAAACTCTGCTTGCTAGGGAAACAGAACCTTGCTGCAAGTGGTGCTTTTAGGTTGCAGATAAGAGTGGAATGTCGCAGGACAAAACCCCATAAGTTTTAGCCATCCTTAATACTTGTTTGTGTCGTTAAGTTGTAGTTTGTATCAGAGCAAATTGGATTGAAAAATGTCTTTGGTTCTAGGTGTACAGAATCTTGTTCATTTACATCTATACATATATCTATTGGGGTCGTTGGGTCCTTTTCCATGTAGGTTATTACAGGGTGGTTTTGAGTAGACAATTATTGGGTATCCCGATAGTCTTTGGGGATGATATATTTTGCTTGTATTAGTATAATGGTGAGTTAACCCAATATCCTGATTTATCCATTGCTCACCCCTTTTTTTAAATTTTCGTTGGCTTAACCATAAGTTTTTGTCTGGGGGGGGCGTCCATCATGAGATCGTCTTTTTTCTGTGGAATTATGTTCACGGGGGTGGGGGATGGTGGGGGTTCCTACGCAGGCAGACTCATAAGTGAAAACCAATATGTCTAGGACTTTTTGTCTTTGCATTCTGACTTTATTTCACGTTGTTCTGATTATTGTGTAGGCTCATCTGTGGCGCTGTCTATGCCATTCTTTTATTTTTCTTCATGATTAATATTCAAAGTTGTTTCATATACCACTTCTTCTTTTGTCTATCTGGTTTTATGGACCTTTTTTTGGCTTCCATGTCTTGGCTATTTCAGTATTGCTGCAGTGCAACCATTTGCCTGCCTGTGTCTTTCCGATTCTGGAGGTCTTTAGGTTATAGGCCCAAAAGGGTACCCTGCTGCAACAGCATAGTGGTAGCTCAGTTTTTACCTTTTTAAAGCAGCTCCATTTCAGTTTTCGTTAGTGCTGGTACCACTTTTAAGTCCCACCAGCAGCTAAAGGTACACCACAGTTCTCTAAAACCCCTTCAGCATTTATTAGTTGGTAGACTTTTTGCTGATGGTCTTTTGATGGTGTGAGCTGAAACCTTTTTGGAGGTTGTGAGGCATTGTGGCTACTAATGGTCCACTATACTGAGCTTTATGCATGTCCATCTCTTTTTCTTTTCCTTTTTTTTTCCTGAAGAGCTGAGTACAACTTCCCTCTTCACATGACTTCTTGGGGGAAAATTTGTCCCGGATGTGCCTGAATTTTTTTGCCTATTCCCTACCCCAGGGCACTTTTTTGAGGGGAGGTGTCAATTTATAGGGGCCCTGGCAGTCCTTGTGACTATTAAGCAACCATTAGCAGTACTGGGTTTAAAGCTGCTGTTATGGGAAAACAGCCCACAAGGAGGCAGCATTATGGACGTTTTCTCAACTCTTGTTACTAGGGCAACAGTGTTTTCCTGGGCGGGGAGTGTTCCGGGGTTGTAAATCTAGAGTGGAAATGTGGGGCGGGGGATTACAAGCCCGCCAGTTGGTTTATGTCTCCTTACTCCTGTTTGGTGTTTTTTAAAGTTAAGGGTATGTTTCTTATCGGAGTAAATTTGATTAGAGTGTTGTGAGTGTCTGGCTGTACAGAAGTCTGCTCAATGATTTATACATATGGTCTGTTCATACTTCGGATCCTTTTACCATGTATGTTATTACAGAATGTTGAGTAGACCTCCCTTGGTATGTGGTAGGTGTTTGAGTGGTTATATATTTTATATGTTATGGGTGGGTATAAATTCATCTAGTTTATATGATATATGTTGGGAGGGGGGGGGGTTGAACATACTTTAGTATTTGTATTTTAGCCCCATAATCCGTAATTGGTTCCATCCTCTGTCCTTTCTGTTTGGTGGTGGATCGTTTGTTTTTCTAAGTCTGTGTGTGTGTCTTTTTTCTGTGTGGAAATATGGGTCATTGGTAAGCAATCTTTGGTATAACATGTATTGAATGGAGGTGATACCATTGGATATTGGTCATTCCCTTTTGGACTTACTTCGGTGTTAGTTGTGGGTGATTTCTAGGCTCAGGTGCAGTCCTGATGACGGACACTGTCATTTTGTTCCCGAGGTCGTTTATTCCATTCAGTACGTTGTACCGCTTCTTCTTTGTCCTATTTATCTGTTGACGGACAAGTTAGTTTCCGCGCATGTCTTGGCTTGTCGTAAATATTGCTGCTTAGTGCATGTGGGCCTGTGTGTGGCCTTTACCAGATTCGGGTCGTTCTTAGGGTGATAGGCCCACTAGGGGGATTTACGGCCACATCAATAGTGGTAGCTCAGTTTTTTACCTTTCTCCTCATGCAGCTCCATTCTGTTCTCATGATTAGCTGGTTACCAGTTTACATCCAACCAACAGCATAGTGGGTTTGCCTTTCTCCCGACTCACCCCGTCAGCATTCGTTTTGTTGGTAGAATTTTTTAACGGTGTTGGCATTTTGTGTATATTGGTGTGGCGAAATCTTTTTGGACGAGTTTGGGATTTGCATCACCAACCAATAATTCCTGATATTGAGCAGTGTTATGCATGTTCGTCTTTTTTTTAAATAACAGAGTGAGTAACACTTCCCTCTTCACAGTGTTTTCTGGAAAAAATTTTCCGTGTTGTGAAATTTTTGGCCATTCCATACCCCAGGATATTTTTTTGAGGGCATGATGTCATTTATAGCCCTGCAGTCCTTGTGAATTATAGGTGACCATTGGCAGTAGATTTAAAAGCTGCTGCTCTTTGAGGAAACGGCCTTTAGGGGTGGCAGCATTTCTACGTTGTGCCAACTCTGCTTGCTAGGGAAACAGAAACCTTTGCTGCAAGTGGTTGCTTTTTAGGTTGCAGATAAGTGGAGGGTGGAATGTGGCAGGACAAAAACCCCATAAGTTTTTAGCCTCCTTAATTCTTGTTTGTGTCGTTAAGTTGTAGTTTGTATCTAGCAAATTGGATTGAAAAATGTCTTTTGTTCTAGGGTTGTACATAATCTTGTTCATTTGTGTCTATGCTGTTATATCAGTGATCTTTAAGTTTCAGGTGGTAATTGGAGTGGTGTTTGAGTAGAGGTGGGGAATTGATTCTTTGGGTTTTTTTCCATGGAGGATATTAGGTATGGTGTTGATTAACAATGATCGTGAGTAGTATCCATCCATAGGTTTTGGTAAAGATATTATGATTTATTGTTTGCATGCTTTTAGTATATGGTTTTAGTATAATTGGAGTGCTGGGGGGCTTCCGTGTTGTGGCAAGTCCATTGTTTCTCTACATGGGGGAAGGGGGGATTTGGCTTAGGATCACCATATCCCGTTGCCACAGCACAATCCTCTGTCTTTCATGTCAGATCGTTGGGCTTAGTTTTCTGCGGAATGGGGGGTATAGTGGGGTGGTGTGAAGGGTTATAGGTGAACCATGTTAGGAGCCCGCTCACTTTTCTAAAGGATTATGTTAGGGGTCTTGGTCTGAGTTGCATTTTGACTTACTTCCAACTTGTGTGATTTGTAGGTGGGTCTGGACTTGGTGGCGAGGTCTACGGCCATTCTTTTCATTTTGTCTTCACTGATGGCGTGTATTCAAGATCTTGTTCATAATACCAGTGTTCTTCTTTGTCGATTTTAGATCTGTTGTTGGGACAGTTAGTTTGCTTCCTTGTCTTGGGGTGGGAGTTCAGTATTGCATGCAGTGCATCCGTTTTGCCTGTGTGTGTCTTTCCGATTCTGGAGGGTGTTAGGGTTAGGGTAAAGGGCCCTCTGGGGTGGGCATATCTTGGGTAGGTGGGTTTTTACTTTTAAATGGGGCTCCATTCAGTTTTGGGGGTAGATGGTTACCAGTTTACATCCAACACAACAGCATAGTGATAGTGGTGGGAGTTCTCTACTCAACCCCAGTTCCAGCATTAATTGTTGGTAAGACTTTTTGCGGATGGGTGGATTTTGAATATTGGGGGGCTCAAACCTTTTTGGAGTAGCGGGATTTGCATCCAAAACCAATAATTCCTGATATTGAGCTTTAAATGCATGTCCTCTTTTTTTTTTAAATTTTTTTTCAGAGTGAGTACTTCTAGGATGGGACTCTTCACAGTGTTTTTGACTTGGAAAAATTGTCCGTGTTGTGAACGTTTCTGGAGGGGTTGAGGGACCCCAGGGCATTTTTTGAGGGCATTGGTCATTTACAGCCCTGCAGTCCTTGTGACTATGGGAGTAGTGTTAGCATTGGGTGGTGTGGGTGGGGTTGGGTGGGCAGTGTGAGTTTAAAGGCTGTTATGGAAAGGCCTTAAGGAGGCAGCATTTCTGACGTTGGTGAACTATTGTTACTAGGGAAACAGAGTCCTTCTCCTGCAAGGTAGTGCTTTTAGGGTTGTAGATTTAGTGTGGAATGTCGAAGGACAAGCCCCAATAAGTTTAGCCTCCTTAGTACTTGTTTTGTGTATTTTAAAGTTGTAGTTTGTATCTTAGGAGATGAATTGATATAAAATGGCTTGTGATTCTAGGTGTACAGAATCTGCTCAATAATCACCTATACATATGTCTGCTATCCATACTCGGATCCAGGGTTACCATTGTAGGTTAATACAGGGTGTTGAGTAGACATTCCTGGGGATTTGGGGGAGGTCTTTTGGGATTTATATATTTTATATGTATTGGGGGTTTTTATTGGAGATCCTGTATTTATCCCATTGCATCACAGGGGTATTTAACCATATACTGGCGGAGGGAATTGACTGTTAACTTGGAAAATTTTGGGTAGTGAATTTTCCCCATACGACTTATTTATACTTCCTAGGGGTTGTTGGGGCTTTGGGGGGGTGGACTCTTCATTTTATGGGGTTATGGCGGTGGATCTGTGGCGCCAGTTTAGGCCTCTCTTGGGTGGGGGAGGTGGGGGTAGGGAGGAGGGGTCATATAACCAGGGCTCTTGTGGATGGTGGGTTTATAGGGTTTGTCATTCCATGGAAGGTGGGTCCAGATTGTAGGAGTCCATTGAGGTTAGCTATCTGTACCAGGATGTCAAGATGGGGCAATGGACATTCTGACCACTCAGGAATTATGTCAGGAATTTTGGTTTGGGGTGTAGGGGTTATACGGGTGAGATTTGGAATTTCCACATGTGCGATTGTCTTTTTCAAGTGGGAAGTATGTCCATGGGTTCTGAATAATTTGAGATATTGAGGAAGTTGTATGCAGGTGGGGTTTGGTTGTACATTTGATTCTGGGGTTATAGTGATCACACTTTTATGGAAATTAGTGGTCCGGTTAGCTCAACTTTTGTGGCCTCCCAATGCCCAGGATTTTCTTTTTCTTCATGATCAAATATGCAAGCAGTCCCCCTTGTGAATTGTATGGACTAGATTGGCATAAAGTGGTATGCCTTTTCTTTTTGAGGGGAACGTGTCTTGGGTGCTGCATTCTCTACGTTGTGGGTGCTTGCAGCACACATTTAGCGGCAAAGTGGAGTCTTTTAGGATTATTGTAAGATGGTGGTCATTTTGGTAGGCAAGTGTGGATTTAGTTTTTACCCTTATAACTAATGGTGGGTTGTTGGTCCATTATGGGTATGTAGTCCCAATTATCCGAGCATAAGGAGCTAGCAATTCAGTTGTTCGTTACACGTGTTGTGTCATTTACAGCCCAATTTATGTGTACTAGATCTTTGGTCTTTCCATGTAGTTAAAAGTCACCCCCAGATGTTTCATGAGGGGCATAGTCATTTATGGATGAATAAAGTTGGTGTTTATAGAATGGGGTTGAGATAAAGGAATTTGAGGTTGGTGAGCATGGGTGGCAATAATTCCACGTATGAGCTGTTAGCATGGATTTTCTTGTTCCTCATTGATAAGATTTTTTTTTAGGATGCGAGACTAAGACTCCTTCTCAAGTTGCTTCTTGAAAAATTTTCACGTTTGTCAGTATCTTAATTCATATATTGCTAAATATGAAGTTAGGGTAGTTTGTTTTAGGATTAATATTCAGTTGTTTACCACTTCGCACTTTGTTTAGGTGTACATTGAATATTTAGTGCTTCCATGTCTTGCTATTTATTGGTTTATCTATTGTTCTTATTTAAACCAGTTTTTGCCAGGTTGGCAGCATTATATGTCTTTAGCCAATTCTGGTTGGCTATCCCAACAGGAGTCTTGCTGGCGACTGGTGCTTTGTATAGGTTGTACAATTAGAGTGAAATGTGCGGGACAACCCCCATAAGTTGATATTCTCCATTTCTTGGGTTGTTTTTTTAAAGTTTCAAGTTATATATCTGATTGGAGAGTTGATTTGATTAAATGGCTGTTGTGATTGTTGGCTGTACAGACCCGACCCTGCTCAGTGATTTGCTAACACTGTGTCTGTTTATAGCATATCCTGCAAACCTTTCCATGCTATGTTATAATACAGAATGTTGAGTAGACAATCCACGCTTGGTAAAAGGTGTTATGTTTTGGTCATTAATAATTTTTAAATATGTCAAAGTAGAAGTGGTTATAAACCTTGCATCAATAGTGCTTATATGTTATATGTTTATATACAGTCCAGCGACAAAAAACTTAGATATGTACCAGTTGAGACTCCATAATCTAAATTTGAGTCATTAAGCTTAGCTGTCCTTTTAAGTCAACTTGGATTGACCATTGTCTGTTTTCTAAGTCTTGAGTTGTCTTTTTACATCTGTGGAAATTTGTTCATTGGGGAGGGCCTATGAATTCTATAACATGTATCAATAAGGGACCGGATGGGTAGGGATATTGGTGTCATTCCACTCACGTTGGACTTACTTCAAGCACCTATTATGATTGGTTTCAAACTCATTAATGCAGTCCTGAAATCGATGGTTCTCATTTGTTCCAGGCTTAATATTCTCATTCATCAGTTCGTATACTCGCTTCTTCTTTGTCCATTTATCGTTGCTGGACATAAGTGTTTTTTTGCCCATGTCTTGGCTATTTCAGTGTAGTATTGCAAACAGTGCATTGTGTTGCCTGTGTGTGCCTTTCCGATTCTGGTCTCTTAGGGTATTGGCCCCAACTTCGGTGCGCGGGCACTATGGACCATCATATGGTAGCTCAGTTTTTATCCTTTTAAATGCAGCTCCATTCTGTTCTCATCATATTAGCTGTTAGCAGTTTACATCCAACCAACAGCATAGTGGGTAATGCAGAATCTTCACCATATCACCCGGAAGCAATGCGTTGTTGTAGAATTTTTACGGGATGGCCATTTGAATATTGGGTGGCGAAATCTTTTTTGTAGTTTGGCAAGACATTTGCATCCAACCAATCAATATCCCTGATATTGAGCAGTTATGCATGTTTCTTTCCTTTTTCTTTAAATAACAGAGTGAAGTAACACTTCCCTCTTCACAGTGTTTTCTTGAAAAAATTTTCAGTGTTGTGAACTTTCTTTGGCCATTCCCTACCCCAGGATATTTTTTGAGGGCATGTAGTCATTTACAGCCCTGCAGTCCTTGTGACTATATAGTGCCAACATTGCAGTTAGATTTAAAGCTGCTCCTTTGAGGAAACACCTTAGGTGGCAGCATTTCTACGTTGGCCAACTCTGCTTGCTAGGGGAAACCAGAACCTTGCTGCAAAGTGGTGCTTTTAGGTTTGCAGATAAAGAGTGGATGTTTGCAGGACAAAACCCCATAAGTTTTAGCCTCCTTACTACTGTATTTTGTGTCGTTAAGTTGTAGTTTGTATCAGAGCAAATTGAATTGAAAATTGTGTCTTTTGTTCTAGGTGTACAGAATCTTGTTCAGATACATCCTATACATATATCTAATTGATCATGCTTGGGTCCTTTTCCATGTAGGTTTATTACAGGGTAGGTTGAGTTAGATAAATTCTTGGGTATTGGAACATAGGTCTTTGGGGATGATAATATTTTACCATGTTTTAGTACATATGGTTGTTTTCACCCCAATAATCCTAATTATATCCATTGCTCACAAATTTTCTTTGGCTTAACCATAAGTTTGTCTTTCCATCTGAGATCGTCTTTTTCTGTGGAAATATGTTCATTGTTATGAATTTTTCCTACGACATAAGTGATATTCTAGGAACTTTTGTCTTTGCATTTTGACTTACTTCACGTTGTGTGAATATGTACTAGGCTCATCTGTGGCGCAGTCCTATGCCATTCTTTTTTTTTTTTCGTGATTAATATTCCAAAGTTGTTTCATATACCACTTCTTCTTTGTCATTTATCTGTTTATGGACCCCTTTGTTTTGCCTTCCATGTCTGGCTGGAGACATTTCAGATTGCTGCAGTGCACTTTTGCCTGTGCCTGTGTCTTTCCGATTCTGGAGGTCTTTAGGTTATAGGCCCAAAAGGGTATGCTGCCGCATCATATGGTAGCTCAGTTATTTACCTTTTCAAAGCAGCTCCATTCCAATTTTCGTTAGATGCCTCTTACTCACCAGGGAACATCCCACCAGCAGATAGAAGGTACACAGTTCTCTAAAACACCCTTCAGCCATTTATAGTTGGTAGACTTTTTGCTGATGGTCTTTGGACTGGTGTGAGCAGAAACCTTTTTGTCAGTTTGGATTTGCATGTGGCCAACTAATTCCTTATACTGAAGCTTTAGGCATGTCCTGTTTTTATGTTTTCCTTTTTTTTAAAGAACGAGTAGTAACACTTCCCTCTTCACATTGACTTCTTGAAAAATTTGTCATGTGTTGCGAACTTTCTTTGCCTATTCCCTACCCCAGGGGCATTTTTTTTTGAGAGGCAGGAGTCATTTACAGCCCTGCAGTCCTTGTGACTTTTAAGCAACCATTAGCCAGTGGATTTAAAGCTGCTGTTATGGGAAACAGCCTTAAGGAGGCAGCATTATGAACGTTTTCCAACTCTGTTACTAGGGCCAACAGAGTCTTCTGGCGGTTGTGTTCCGGGTTGTAAATTAGAGTGGAATGTGCGGGGACAAGCCCCCATAAGTTTTATGTCTCCTTAATCCTGGTTTGTTTTTTTTAAAGTTAATGTGTATTTCTTATCGGAGTAAATTTGATTAGAGATGTTGTGATTGTTCTGGCGGTACAGAATCTGCTCAATGATTCTATACATGTGTTGTTGAACTTTCTTCGGTCCTGTTACCATGTATGTGTGATTACAGAATGTTGAGTAGACCTCCCATGGTATTTGGTAGGTGTTTGGTCCATTTTATATTTTATTATGTATTGGTGATGATATATATTCCCATTCTAGTTTTTTTTATGATTATTTTTATATACATATAAAATTACATTAGTATATGTATGTTAGCCCCATAATCCAATTTATCCATCCTTCCCTCCTTTCATGTTTGGTTAACCATTCTCCGTTGGTTTTCTAAGTATGTGGGCAGGGTCTTGTCTTTTTCTGTGGGAAATATGTTCATTGGTAGCCATCTAATAGGATAACATGTTATCGAACCAGGGTGCCACACCATAGGGGTATTGGTCAAAGTTCCTCCTTTTTGATTCTTACTTAACCTTGATATGATTTTTCTAGTGCTCTAGAATCATCTGGCACTGTTCCTGAAGACGGCACTGCCTCATTTTGTTCTAGTCTATGGCTACTATTCCATTCATTTACTATACCAGCGCTTCTTCCACTTTGTTTCGATTTATCTGTTGATGGACAGTTTTTTCCGTGCATGTCTTGGCTGTCACGTCAATATTGCTGAAGTGCACATGATGCCTGCTGTGTGTCTTTCCGATTCCTGGAGGTCTTAGGTTATAGGCCCAAAAAGGGGTACCGGCCACATCATTTATGGGTAGCTCAGTTTTTACCTTGTAAATGCAGCTCCATTCAGTTCTCATGATTAGTGCTGTTACCAGATTTACATTCCAACCAACTGCATAGTGGGTAGTGCAGTTCTCCAAAACGACCCGTCAGCATTCGTTGTTGGTAGAATTTTTATGGATGGCATCTTTGAATATTGGGTGGCGAAACATGGTTTTTGTAGTGTTGGATGAGCTGCAATCCAAAGCAATAATTGCCTGATATTGAGCACAGTATTGCATGTTCTTTCTTTTTTTTTTGGACAAGAGTGAGTAACACTTCCCTCTTCACATTGTTTTCTGCTAAAATTTGTCATGTTTGTTGAACTTTTTTTGCCATTCCCTACCCCAGGATTTTTTTTTGTCAGGTGTTTCGTTTATTTATTAGCCACTGCAGTCCTTGTGAATTATAGTGACCATTGAGCATAGGATGGTAAAGCTGCTGGTTGATGGGAAACAGATGAGCTTAGGGTGGCAGGCAACAATTCTGACGTTGCCAAACTTGCTTGCTAGGGAAACAGAACACTTGCTTCCATGTTGGTGTTTTAGGTTGCAGATAAGGAATGTGGAATGTCGGCAGGACAAGCCACCCATAAGTTTTAGCCTCGCTTAATTCTTGTTTGTGTCGTTTAATGTTGTAGTTTGTATCAGAGCAAATTTTTGATTGAAAATGTCTTTTGTTTAGGTGTACAGAATCTTGTTCATTTCATGTATTGATATTGGGGATCTTTTATCGGATTTAAATTTGATTTTGTGTGTCATCTTTGTCTTTTTGTTCCATTCCTTCTCAGTCAATGATTCAGGTCTCGTTCAATCCTCGGATCCTGTTTATCCATGTATGTTAGATACTTTGAGGGTTGAGTCTAGATTGCCTCCCCTGGGTATTGGAGTATGATGTTTGGTCCTTATTTCTATTTTATATGTATTGGTTGGGATGTTTATTTATAATTCATCTAGTATTATGTGTTTATATGTGTTATATACATTTAACATACGTTAGCCGCAGCATATCTATTAGCCCCATAAATCTAGTCCATTTATCCATCCCTCGTCCTTGCCATGTTTGTTAACCATTCGTTTGTTTTCTAAAGTCTGGGTGAGTGTCTTTTCTGTGGAAATATGTTCATTGTGTAGCATTCTTAGGATACTTTATGTATAAAGGATCCATAGGATATTTTGTCCTTTTGACTTCATTTTGGGGGCTTCCCTTTTGTTAATAATAAATTTTCTTAACCCTAACCTGCTATGAATATTTTCTAGGCTCATCTGCCAGTCCTGAAGGGACTACTGCTCATTTTGTTGTCCGAGGATACTATTCCATTCAGTAAGGTATACCGCTTCTTCCTTTGTCCATTTTTCATGTTTACTGGACAATTAGTTTCCGCGCATGTTTTGGCTTCGTCAATATTGCTTGCAGTGCATGTTTGCCTGTGTGTGCCTTTCCGATTCTGGTCTTCTTTAGGGTTAGGCCCACTAGGGGATCGGCCACCATCATATGGTAGCTCAGTTTTTACCTTTTAAAATGCAGCTCCATTTCTGTTCTCATGATTAGCTGTTTACCAGTTTACATCCAACCAACAGCATAGTGGTATGAATTTTCTCCACTCACCCCGTCAGCATTTTAGTTGTTGGTAGAATTTTTTGACGGATGGCATTTTGAATATTGGGTGGCGAAATCTTTTTGTAGTTTGGATTTGCATCCAACCAATAATTCCTGATATTGAGCTGTTATGCATGTGTTCTTCTTTTTTTTTAAATGACAGAGTGAGTAACACTTCACTCTTCACAGTGTTTTCTTGAAAAAATTTTCCGTGTTGTGAACTTTTTTTTGGTCCAAAAAAAATGACCCCAGGGTATTTTTTGAGGGCATGAGTCGTTTACAGCCCTGCAGTCCTTGTGAATTTTAGTGACCATTGGCAGTAGATTTAAAGCTGCTCTTTGAGGAAATGGCCTTAGGGTGGCAGCGCTTCTACGTTTGCCAACTCTGCTTGCTAGGGGAAACAGGCCTTGCTGCAAGTTGTGCTTTTAGGTTGCAGATTAGAGTGGAATGTGGCAGGACAAACCCCCATAAGTTTTAGCCTCCTTAATTCTTGTTTGTGTCTTTAAGATGTAGTTTGTATCAGAGCGAATTTGATTGACAAATGTCTTTTGTTCTAGGTGTACAGAATCTTGTTCATTTACACCTATACATATATCTATTGATTTTTTGGGTCCTTTTTCCATGTAGGTTATAACAGGGTGTTGAGTAGACAGTTCTTGTTATTTCCATAGGTCTTTGGGGATGATATATTTCACATGTATTAGTACATGGTTGTTAACCCCAATATCCTGATTTATCCATTGCTCACATGTTTTTTTTAGATTTATTTTTGATTGATTGATTGCTTGCTTGCGTTGTCTTGCTATGTTGGGTTTTTGTGTTTTCTGTGCTAGGGCTTCCTCTAGTTGTGGCAAGCGGCGGCCACTCTTCATCTCTTCATCGCGGTGCGTGGGCCTCTCACCATCACGGCCCCTCCCGTTGCAGAGCACAGGCTCCAGACGCGCAGGCTCACAGCAGCCGTGGCTCACGGGCTTAGTCGCTGGCGGTATGTGGGATCCTCCTACCAGGACCAGGGCACGAACCCACGCGTCCCCCTGCACCAGCAGGCAGAGACTCTCAACCACTGCGCCCACCAGGGAAGCCCGCTCACACCTTTTCTTTGGCTTAACCATAAGTGTGTCTTCTCCATCTGAGATTGTCTTTTTCTGTGGAAATATGTTCATGTGTTATGAATTTTCATACGACGACATAAGTGATATTCTAGGACCTTTGGTCTTTCGCATTCTGACTTACTTCACGTTGTGTGATTATGTCTAGGCTCATCTGTGGCGCTGTCTATGAGCCATTCTTTTTATTTTTCTCTTCATGATTAATATTCAAAGTTGTTTCATATACCACTTCTTCTTTGTCTATCTGTTTATGGACCTTTTTTTTGCTTCCGTGTCTTGGCTATTTCAGTATTGCTGCAGTGCACATTTGCCTGCCTGTGTCTTTCACGATTCTGGAGGTCTTAGGTTATAGGCCCAAAAGGTTACCCTGCTGCATCATATGGTAGCTCAGTTTTTACCTTTTATAATAGCAGCTCCATTCAGTTTTTTACATGTATTAGTGCTGTTACCATTTACATCCCCACCAGCAGCTAGTAAGGTACAACAGTTCTCTAAAAACCCCTTCACAGCATTTATAGTTGGTTAGAACTTTTTGCTGATGGTCATTTGACATGGAATATTGTGAGCTGAAACCTTTTTGGAGGTTGGATTGAGCATGTGGCTAACTAATTCCTTATACTGAGCTTTAGGCATGTCTGTTTTTTCTTTTCCTTTTTTTTTCAAGAGCGAGTACATATACTTTCCTCTCACATTGACTTCTTGTAAAAATTTGTCATTGTGCTGAATTTTCTTTGCCTATTTCCTACCCTACAGGGCACTTTTTGAGGGCAGGTGTCATTTACAGCCACCTGCAGTCCTTGTGGAGACTATTAAGCAACCCGTTAGCACTGGTTGTTTAAATTTGCTGTTATGGGAAAACAGCCACAAGGAGGCAGCATTTTTGACGTTCTCAATCTTGTTACTAGGGCAACAGAGTTCTTCCTGGCGGTAGTGTTCGGGGTTGTAAATTAGAGTGGAATGTGGCGGGGACAAGCCCCCATAGTTTATGTCTCCTTACTCCGTGTTTGTTTTTTTAAAGTTAAAACGTATATTTCTTATCGGAGTAAATTTGATTTAGAGTGTTGTGATTGTCTGGCTGTACAGAATCTGCTCAATTGATACTTATACATTATGGTCTGTTCATTTCGGATCCTGTTACCATGTATGTTATTACAGAATGTTGAGTAGACCTCCCTTGTATTTTGTAGATTGTTTGTCAGTTATATATTTTATATGTATTGGTGATTATATAATGCATCTAGTGTGTACATAGTTATATGTTAATTATTACATTTAACATACATTAGTATGTATGTAGTGTAGCCCCATAATCCCTAAAGTTTATCCATCCTATCTCCTTTTCATGTTTGTTAGAACCATTCGTTTTGTTTTTATAAGTTCTGTGAGTGTCCTTTTTCTGTGGAAATATGTTCATTGGTAGCCATCTTAGGGATAACATGTATAAATGATACCATAGGTAATTGGGTACATTCCCTTTTGACTTACTTACCCCTAATATGATTATTTCTAGGCTCATCTGCAGTCCTGAAGACGGCACTTGCTCCATTTATGTTCCCGAGGCTATCTATTCCATTCAGTACGTTATACCGCTTCTTCTTTGTCCATTTATACTGGTTGACGGACAGTTAGTTTCCGCGCATGTCTTGGCTGTCGTAAATATTGCTGCAGTGCATGTTTGCATGTGTGTGCCTTTCCGATTCTACGTCTTCTTAGGGTATAGGCCCACTAGGGGATCGGCCACATCATATGGTAGCTCATTATTTTTACCTTGTTAATGCAGCTCCATTCTGTTCTCATGATATTAGCTGTTTACCAGTTTACATCCAGAACCAACAGCATAGTGGTATGCCTTTCTCCACTCACCCGTCAGCATTCGTTGTTGGTAGAATTTTTACGGATGGCATTTTGAATATTGGGTGGCGAAATCTTTTTGTAGTTTGGATTTGCATCCAACCAATAATTCCTGATATTGAGCAGTTATATGCATGTTCTCCTTTTTTTTTAAATAACATAATGTGTGAGTAACACTTCCCTCTTCACAGTGTTTTCTGGAAAAATTTTTCCGTGTTGTGAACTTTTTTGGCCATTCCCTACCCCAGGATATTTTTTTGAGGGCATGAGTCATTTATAGCCCTGCAGTCCTTGTGAATTATAGTGACCATTGGACAGTAGATTTAAAGCTGCTCTTTTGAGGAAACGGCCTTAGGGTGGCAGCATTTCTACGTTGCCAAACTCTGCTTGCTAGGGAAACAGAACCTTGCTGCAAGTGGTGCTTTTAGTTGCAGATAAGAGTGGAATGTCGCAGGACAAAACCCCATAAGTTTTAGCCTCCTTAATACTTGTTTGTGTCGTTAAGTTGTAGTTTGTATCACAGAGCAAATTGGATTGAAAAATGTCTTTTGTTCTAGGTGTACAGAATCTTGTTCATTTACATCTATACATATATCTATTGATCTTTGGGTCCTTTTCATGTAGGTTATTTACAGGTGTTGATTAGACATATTCTTGGTATTCCATAGGTCTTTGGGGATGATATATTTTGCATGTATTAGTATATGGTTGTTAAACCCCAATATCCTAAAGATTTTATCCATTGCTCACATGCAATTTTTCTTTGGCTTAACCATAAGTTTGTCTTCTCCAGTGGACAGGTTCTGAGATCGTCTTTTTCTGTGGAAATATGTTCATTGTTATGAAGGGAAGCCCGCACACACCTTTCCTACGACATAAGGACTGATATTTCTAAGGACATATTGTTTCTTTATGTTGTCCTTTCGGGACATTCTTACTGACTACTTCACGTTGTGTGATTATGTCTAGGCTCATCATCTGTGGCGCTGTCTATGCATATTCTTTTAATTTTTCTTCATGATTAATATTCAAAGGTGTTCATATGACCACTTCTTCTTTGTCTATCTGGTTTTGGACACTTTTTTTTGCTTCCGTGTATTGGCTATTTTCAGTATTGCACCGGCACTAAGTGCACATTTTGGGAAGGCCTGTGTCCTTTAGGTTTCTGGGGGGCTTAGGTTATGAGGACCAAAAGGTAGCATGGTTACTGGATTTTGGTAGCTCACTGTTAACCTTTGGTAAAGCACATCCATTCAGGTTTTCGGTTGTTTTAAGTGGGGTACACTTTATAGATCCCAACCAGGAGGGTAGAAGGTAATATCAGTTCTCTAAAACTGGATTCAGCATTTATAGTTGGTATAATTTTTGCTGTGTGGTCCGATATGGACTGAAGTGTGAGCTGGGATCTTTTGGAGGTTGGTAATGAGCAGGTGGCTACTAATTCCATATAGGTGAGCTTTAGTCATGTTCATTTTTGACTTTTCCTTTTTTTTTCACAGGAAGTGAGTACAAACTTCTCTTCATCAACATTGACTTCTTGTAAAATATGTCATGTGCTGAACTTTTCTATGCCTATTCCCTACCCCAGGGCATATTTTTGAGGGCAGGTGTATTTATAGCCCTGCAGTCCTTGTGACTATACAGCATACCATTAGCACATGGGTTTAAAAGGTGTAGGGGGAGGATTACGCCACTTATGGAGGCCGCATTATGACGTTCTCAACTCTGTTACTGGGGCAACAGAGTCTTGATGATGGGTAGTGTATCTCTGGGGGTTGTATATTAGAGTGGAATGTCGCGGGGGACAAGCCCCCAGTAGTTTTAGGTCTCCTGACTCTGTGTGGGGTTTTAAGTTAAGTATAGGTTTGTATCGGAGGTAAAAATTTGGATTAGGAGTGTTGTGATTGTCTGGTGTACAGAATCTGCTCAATGTACATTATGATGTGTCTGTTCTACTCGGGTTCTTTGGGTACCATGTATGTTATTTACAGAATGTTGAGTAGGTCCCTTGTTATTTCATGGTAAGGTGTTTGGTCATTAGATATTTTATATGTATTGGTGATTATATAATTCTTTTTTATATGTTATATGTTTATAGACATGTATCTGCATTAGTATATGTATGTTAGCCCCATAATCCTAATTTAGGGTATTGCTCTGTCCCTTTCATGTTTGTGACTTAACATTGTCGTTTAAATTTGTCCTTCTAAAAGTCTGAGGGTGTCTTTTTAGGTGGAAATATGTTCATTGGTAGCCTAATTTTCTTATATGGATAAAATGTGATAATTATTCCATAGAATATTGGTCATTCCCTTTTGACTTACTTACCCTTTGTATGATTATTTGTCTAGGCTCATCTGCAGTCCTGGAAGTCGGCCACTGCTCATTTTGTTTTTCCCGAGGATACTATTCCATTCCAGTACGTATACCGCTTCTTCTTTTGTCCATTTATCTGTTGACGGACATTTTTTTTTCGCGCATGTCTTGGCTGTCGTAAATATTGCTGCAGTGCATGTTTGCATGTGTGTGCCTTTCCTGATTCTGGTCTTCTTAGGGTATAGGCCCCACTAGGGGATCGGCCACATCATATGGTAGCTCAGTTTTTACCTTTTAAATGCAGCTCCATTCTTTTCTCATGATTAGCTGTTAGCAGTTTACATCCAGGACAAACAGCATTTGGTATGCTCTTTCCTCCACTCACAATGTCAGCATTCGATGTTGGTAGAATTTTTTACGGATGGCATTTTTGAATATTGGTGGCGAAATCTTTTTTGTAGTTTGGATTTGCATCAACCAATAATTCCTGATATTGAGCAGTTATGCAATGTTCTCCTTTTTTTTTAAATAACAGAGTGAAGAGTAACACTTCCCTCTTCACAGTGTTTCTGGAAAAGATTTTACAGTGTTGTGAACTTTTTTTTGGCCATTCCCTACCCCAGGATATTTTTTGAGGGCAATGAGTCATTTTATAGCCCTGCAGTCCTTTGTGAATTATAGTGAACAACTGGCAGTAGATTTAAAGCTGCTCTTAGAGGAAACGTGCCTTAGGGTGGCAGGCATTTCTACAAACGGTTGCCCAATGCTCTGCCCGTTGTTAGGGGGAAACAGAACCTTGCTGCAAGTGGTGCTTTTAGGTTGCAGACGAATGAGTGGAAATGTTGGCAGGACAAAAACCCATAAGTTTTAAGCCCTCCTTAATGTAACTTGTTGTGTCCGTTAATGTTTGTAGTTTGTGATCAGAGCAAATATTGGATTGAAATATATGTCTTTGGTTCTAGTGTACAGAAACTTGTTCAAACATGCATATTGACATGCATCTTTTAGTCCTTTTCACCTCTAGATTACAGGGTGTGAGTGACAATTGGTATTCCATAGGTCTGGGGCCTATGATATCTTCGCTCAGATGGATTTAGTACAAAGGTTAGTTCATTACCTAATATATCTGTTATCCATTGTAGACAAGACATTAGTTTTTGAGACCATCCCTTGGTATTTGTAGTGTTTTGTCACTGTGCTAGGGCTTCTCTAGTGTATAAAAAGCGGCGGGCAATTATTATCTAGGACTTATGCCTTACCTTATGGCCTTTTGCAGACACTAGGAACCATAAAGCTAATATGATCATTTCCGTTGCTCAGGGGCTTAATTTGCGGTATGTGGGCTTCCAAGACCACTGGCTCATGTTTGTTAATAGATTCTATTGCACTCTCAACCACTAAGGGAAAGCCCGATATACCGCTTTTTCTTTGCCCATAAGAACTGTTCATTGGTTGTCTTAATTTGTCTCGACAGACATGTTTAAGTTATAAATATTCATATTGACGCATTGCCAGGACTTTTGCAACATCGAATTAATCTTTACTTACGTTTTGTGGCTGATCTAAGTCTGTTGCGGCAGTCTATGCATCATTTAGTAGGGCTCAGGACTTAATATTCAATGAGGTCCATTCTAAGGTTTTTCTTTGTCTAATATCTGTTGAAGTACATGATTAGGTTTGTTCCATGTCTTGGCTAAGGGTAAGTATTGCTGAAGGTGGGATGTTTGCCTGAGTGTGGGCTTTATTTTGGACCTTAGGGTATTAGGCCCACTAGGTTATTTTGGCCTATTATCACATGGTAGCTGTAGTTTTTTACCTTTTAAAGCAGGCTCCATTTGGTTTTATGATTAGCTTTACCAGTTTACATCCAAACCAACGGTGCATAGTGGTATGTGATTTCTCCTTAAAACCGTCAGCATTCGTTGTTGGTAGACTTTTTGCTGGATGGGCATTTTGAATTCATTGGGTGGCGAAATCTTTTGTAGTTTGGCATTTGCATCCAACCATAATCATTCCTGATATTGAGCTTAAGGGTTATTGCATGTTTTTCTTTTTTTTTTATAACAAGAGTGAGGTAAACACTTCAATCTTCACAGTGTTTTCTCTGAAAAAATTTTGTAGTATTTGTGAAACTTTTTTGGTCAAAAAAATGACCCCAGGGTATTTTTTGAGGCATGAGTCGTTTAACAGCCCTGCAGTCCTTGTGAATTATTAGTGACCATTGGCAGTAGATTTAAAGCTGCTCTTTGAGGAAATTCACCTTAGCTTCAGTGGCAGCGCTTTCTACGTTGCCAACTCTGTTGCTAGGGAAACAGAGAACCTTTTGCAAGTTGGTGCTTTTAGGTTGCAGATTAGAGTGGAATGTGGCAGGACAAAACCCCATATTTTTTAAGCCTCCTTAATTCTTTTTTGTGTCTTTAAGATGTAGTTTTGTATCACAGAGCGGAATTTGATTGACACAGATGGTCTTTTGTTCTAGGTGTACAGAAATCTTGTTCATTACACCTTATATACATTATCTGTTTATTTTTGGGTCCTTTTCCATGTAGGTTATAACAGGGTGTTGAATAGACAGTTCTTGTTATTCCATAGGTCTTTGGGGAGTGATATATTTCAATATGGTATTAGTACATGGTTGTTAGAACCCAATATCTTGGATTTATCCATTGCTCACAAATTTTTTTAAAAAAAATAAGATATTTTTGATGTTGATTGCTTGCTTGTTAAGAAATGATAGGATTGGGTTTTTGTTTCTGTGACTAGGGCTTATATCTAGTTGTTTGCAGCGGCGGACTGTACTCTTCATCTCTTCCTTAATCGCGGTGCAGTTGGGCCTCTCACTCATGGCCCCTTCCAGTTGCAGAGCACAGGCTCCAGACGGCAGGCAACAGCAGTTGGCTCACGGGCTTTGTGATCTTTTTTTTTGGACCTACTTCAGGTATCGTTGTGGGAGCTTTCCCAGACCAGGGGCACTTGTAAAACTTTCTACCTGCACTGCATTTTTGTGGCATTGTTTTCTCGACCAAAAGCATTCACCATTGGAAGTAGTCACGGACCCCTGCCTTCTTTGGTATTATACCTTTACTTGACGTTTGGATTTGCATTCCATTGAGATCCGTCTTTTTCGGTAAAATGCATGTTCTCCTTGTTTATTAAATATTGTTCATACGACATAAAGGTGGATATCTCTCAGGTATTTTTGTCTTCGCATTCTGACTTACTTCACGTTGTGTGATTATGTCTATGGCCTAATCTGTGGAGCAGTCTATGCCAATTCTTTATTTTTTCTTCATGATAAAGATTCAGAAGGAAACGCTTTGTTCACATGACCACATTTCTCTCTTTGTCTATCTGCTTGTTTATGGACCTTTTTTTTGCTCAAGTTGTCTTTGGCTAGTTTCTCCGTATTGCGGAAGTGCAACATTTTTTGCCTGTTTTTCTTTCACGATTTTTGGTAGGTCTTAGGTTAATTTGTATCAAAAGGTACCCTGCCGCATCATATGGTAGTCTCTTTTTACTTACTTAAAGCAGCTCCATTCAGTTTTCGTTAGTCATGTTACCACTTTTACATCCCACCAGCAGCTAGAACAGTTACACGGTTCACTTAATACACCTTTCAGCATTTATAGTTGGTAGATTTTTTGTTTGATGGTCATTTGAACTGGTGTGAGCTGAAAACCTCTTTGGAGGTTGGATTTGTTTGTAGAGCATTTTCTGTGGATTATATTTGTGCTACTTCTTATTCCTTATACTGAGCTTTTTAGGCATGTCCTGTTTTTCTTTTTTCTTTTTTTTTTAAGAGTGGAGTTAGTATCAACTTTCCTCTTCACATTCTAGACTTCTTGTAAAAATTTGTTATGTGTTGAATTTTCTTGCCTATTCCCTACCCCAGGGCATTTTTTTTGAGGGGCAGGTTTGTCATTTACTAGCCCTGCAGGTCCTTGTGACTATTAAGCAACCATTAGCACTGGGTTTAAATCTGCTGTTATGGGAAACAGCCACAAGGAGGCAGCATTTATGACGTTCTCAACTCTTGTTACTAGGGCACAGAGTCTTCCTGGAGGTTGGGTGTTATTTAAATGTTGTAAATTTAGAGTGGAATGTGCGGGGACAAGCCCCCTCTTCAGTTTTTGTCTCCTTACTCCTGTTTGTTTTTTTAAAGTTAACGTATATTTCTTATATCGGAGTAAATTTGATTAGAGTGTTGTGATTGTCTGGCTGTAAAGAATCTGCTCAATGATTCATACATGTGTCTGTTCATCCATCGGATCCTGTTACCATTGTATGTTATTACTTGATGGTTGAGTAGACCTCCCTTGGTATTTTGTAGATGTTTGAATCCTTATATATTTTATATGTATTGGTGATTTTATATAATTTCATCTAGTTTATATGTTATATGTTTATATACATTTAACATACATTAGTATATGTATGTTAGCCCCATAATTCCTAATTTATCCATCCTCTGTCCCTTTCATGTTTGGCTTCAGTAAAAAATTCTTAGTTTGTTTTCTTAGTCTGTGAGTTGTCTTTTTCTGTGGAAATATGTTCATTGGTATGCAATCTTAGGATAACCATTAGTATAAATGATACCATTAGGATATTTGTCATTCCCTTTTGACTTACTTAACCTAATATGATTTTTTCTAGGCTCATCTTGCTTGTCCTGAAAACGGCCACTGTCTCTTTTGTTCCCGAGGCTACTATTCATATTCAGTACGTTATGACCGCTTCATTCTTTGTCCATTTAGATCTGTTGATGGGTACAGTTTGTTTTCCGCGCCATGTCTTGGCTGTCGTCAATATTGCTGCTCATGCATGTTTGCCTGTGGTGTGCCTTTCGATTCTGGTCTTCTTAGGGTATAGGGCCCACTAGGGGATATCGGCAACATCATATGGTTCTTTAGCTCAGTTTTTACCTAAGTTCAATGCAGCTCCATTCTGTTCTCATGATTAGCTGTTACCAGTTTTACATCCAACCAACAGCATAGTGGTATGCCTTTCTCCACTCAGGTACCGTCAGCATTCGTTTGTTGGTAGAATTTTTAACGGATGGCATTTTGATATGGGGTGGCGAATCTTTTTGTAGTTTGGATTTGCATCCAACCAATAATTCCTGATATTGAGCTTTATGCTTGTTCTCCTATTTTTTTTAGAATAACAGAGTGAGTAAACACTTCCCGTCTTCACAGTGTTTTCTGGAAAAATTTTCAGTGTTGTGAACTTTTTTGCCCTTTCCCTACCCCAGGATAATTTTTTTTGAGGGCATGAGTCCATTTATAGCCCTGCAGTCCTTGTGAATTATAGTGCGACCATGGGCAGTAGATTTAAAGCTGCTCTTTGAGGGAATCGGCCTTAGGGTGTGGCAGCTCATTTCTGTACGTTGCCAACTCTGCTTGCTAGGGAAACAGAACCTTGCTGCAAGTGGTGCTTTTAGGTTGCAGGATAAGAGTGGAATGTCGCAGGACCAAAACCCCATAAGTTTTAGCTCCTTAATTTTGTTTGTGTCGTATAAGTGTAGTTTGTATCAGAGCAAAATGGATTGGAAAATGTCTTTGGTTCTAGGTTTACAGAAATCTTGTTCATTTACATCTATACATATATCTATTGATCTTTGGGTCCTTTTCCATGTTAGGGTAGTACAGGGTGTTTGAGTAGGACAATTATGGGTATTCCATAGGTCTATGGGGTATGATATATTTTGCATTGTATTATACATATGGTATGTTAACCCCCAATATCCTTGAATTTATCCATTGCTTCACACCTTTTTCTTGGCTTAACCATAAGTTTTGTCTTCTCCATCTGAGATCGTCTTTTTCTGTGGAAATATGTTCATTGGTATGAATTTTAGGATAAACATGTAAGTGATATTCTAGGACTATTTGTCTTTTGCATTGGTGATTACTTCACGTATGTGTGATTATGTCTTAGGCTCATCTGTGTCGCTGTACTATGCCATTGCTTTTTTTTTTCTTCGTGGCTTAATATTCCAAAAGTCAGTACATATACCGCTTCTTCTTTGTCTATTTATCTGTTTAGGGACCTTTTTTTTTGCTTCCATTGTTCTTGGCTGTCGTCAATATTGCTGCAGTGCATGTTTTGCCTGCCTGTGTTCCTTTCCGATTCTGGTGGTCTTAGGGTATAGGCCCAAAAGGGGATCGGCCTGCCTTCATATGGTAGCTCAGTTTTTACCTTTTAAAGCACAGCTCCATTAGGAGTTTTGTTAGTGCATGTTACCACTTTACATCCCTCACCAGCAGCATAGAGTGGTTAGCCTTTCTAAAACACCATTCAGCATTTTAGTTGGTAGATTTTTACTGATTGTCATTTGACTATTGTTGTGAAGCAGAAAATAGTTTTTGTAGTTTGGGATTTGTCCATGTGGCCAATAATTCCTGAATATTGAGCAGTTATGCATGTTCCCAGATTATCTTTTCGATTTAAATAAAGAGCGAGTAACACTTCCCTCTTCAAGTGACTTCTTGAAAAATTTGTCATGTGTGTGTGAACTTTTTTGGCCATTCCCTACCCCAGGTATTTTTGAGGGCAGGAGTCATTTAACAGCCTGCAGTCCTTGTGAATTATTAGCAAACCATTAGCAGTGGATTTAAAGCTGCTGTTTTGGGAAACATGCCTTAGGGATGCAAGCATTATAACGTTCTCAAACTCTTGTTGCTAGGGAAACAGAACCTTGCTGGCTGGTTGTGTTTTAGGTTGTAGATTAGAGTGGAAATGTGCAGGGACAAGGGAGCCCGATATGTTTATTGTCTTCCTTAATACTTCTGTTTGTTTTTTAAAGTTGTGTATATTTCTTATCGGAGTAAATTGATTAAAGTGTTGAGTCTTGTCTGGTCTGTACAGAAATCTGCTTCAGTGATCATACATGTGTCTGTTCATTACTCGGGTCCTTTTCCCTTTTACATGGTGTTGATGTTTATTACAGAATGTTGGGTAGACCTCCATGTATCAGGTATTTTGTAATGTTTATCATTGCTCCCCCTTAGAAGTCATTTTATATCTATGGTATGATTATATAGGGCTTCATCTACTGGCTGGGCATCTGTTACCTGTGCGTGATCCCATTTTTACATACATTAGTATATCAGATGTTAGCCCAATAGGATCCTAATTTATCCATCCTCACGAATACTTTGCATCTTTGGCTTAACCATGAGTTGTGTTTTCTCCATCTGTGATCTGTCTTTCTTTTTCTGTGGAAATATGTTCATTGTTATGAATTTTAGGACGAACATATAAGTGATATTCTAGGACTATTTGTCTTTCCCTTTTGACTTACTTAACCTAATATGATTATGTCTAGGCTCATCTGTGGCGTCCTGTCTAACGGCACTGCTCATTTTGTTCCCGAGGCTACTATTCAAATTTGATTACGTATACCACTTCTTCTTTGTCCATTTATCTGTTTATGGACATTTTGTTTCTTCGCATGTCTTGGCTGTCGTAAATATTGCTTGCAGTGCATGTTTTTGCCTGTGTGTGCCTTTCCGATTCTGGTCTTCTTAGGTATATAGGCCCATAGGGGTATCGGCCACATCATATGGTAGCTCAGTTTTTTACTTTTTAAATGCAGCTCCATTCTAAGGTTTTCTGATTAGCTGTTACCAGTTTACATCCAACCAACAGCATAGTGGTTAGAAGGTACACACATCTCACTCAAACCGCCTCAGCATTCGTTGTTGGTAGAATTTTTACTGGATGGTCATTTGGTAATATTGGTGTGGCTGATTTCTTTTTTTGTAGTTTGGATTTGCATGTGGAACCAATAATTCCAGATATTGAGCTTTATGCATGTTTCTTTTTTTTTAAAATTTTTTTTTCAAGAGTAAGTACACTTCCCTCTTCACAAGTGTTTCTGGAAAAATTTTCCGTCATGTGTCCCTGAACTTTTTTTGGCCTATTCCTTACCCAGGATATTTTTTAGAGGGCAGGTGTCAATTTATAGCCCTGCAGTCCTTGTGAATATATAGTGACCATTGGCAATAGGGTTTAAATCTGCTCTTTGAGGAAACGGCCTTAAGGGTGGCAGCATTTCTACGTTGCCAACTCTGCTTTGTAGGGAAACAGAACCTTGCTGCAAGGTGGTGCTAGTGGTTTCAGAAAGAGTAAATGTCCGCAGGAGTGGAATGTTTTTAGCCTCCTTAATACCCCAGTGTCGTTTAGTGTAGTCTGTATCAGAGCAAATCCTGTTTGTCTTTTTCAAAGTTAACTTGTTCATTTTGTTCTCTCGTATCGGAGTCAATTTGATATTATGAACGTGTTGTGATTGTCTGGCTAGTACAGAATATGCTCAATGATTCATACCTGTGTCTGTTTTCATCCCTCTGGATCCTGTTACCATGTATGTTTATTACAGAATGTTGAGTAGACCTCCTTTGGTATTTGGTAGCATGTTTGGTCATTGATACTATTTTATATGTATTGGTGATTACTATAATTCATCTAGTTTATGTGTTATATGTTTCATATCACATTTAACATACAATTGTTCTATATATTTTGCCCTCATAAATTGTAATTTAAGCCATCCTCTGTCCTTTCATGTTTGTTAACACATTCGTTTGTTTTCTAAGTCTGTGCCACTAGGGGATCTGTGGAAATATGTTCATTGGTAGCCATCTTAGGATATACCTGTATAATGTAGCTCACATGAGTTATTGGTCATTTTCTTTTGATTCTTACTTACCCTAATTATGATATATTTCTAGGGCTTTGTCTGCTGTCCTGAAGAAACGGCAATGCCACTGCTTATTGTTGTTCCGAGGCTACTATTCCATTCAGTACGTATACCGCTTCTTCTATGGCAATTTATCCATGTGTTGGAAGGACAATGATTAATTGTTCAGCAGCATGTTCTTATAGTCACAGTGAAAATATTTGATGCAGTGCACATGTTTGCCTGTGTGGGCCTTTTTTTGATTCTGGTCTTCTTTAGGGAATAGGCCCACTAGGGGATCCCTGCCACATTCACATGGGTAGCTCAGTTTTTACTCTTTTATGCAGCAGCTAGCCATGTCTACTTCATGATTAACTGTTACCAGTTTACATCCAACCATACAGGATAGTGGTATGCCTTTCTCCACTCACCCCGTTCAGCATTCGTTGTTGGTAGTATTTTAATACGGATGGCATTTTGATATATTGGGGTGGCGAAATCTTTTTGTAGTTTGGATTTGCATCCCAACCAATAATTCCATGATATTGCAGCAGTTATGCATATTCTACTTTTTTTTAATATTAACAGAGTGAGTAACACTTCCCTCTTCACAGTGTTTTCTGGAAAAATTTTTCCGTGTTTGTGAACTTTTTTTGGCCATAAAAAAGACTCTCCACCCCAGGATATTTTTTGAATGGGCATGAAGTCATTTATAGCCCTGCAGTCCTTGTGGAAATATAGTGACCATTGGCAGTAGATTTAAAGCTGCTCTTTGAGGAAACGGCCTTAGGGTGGCAGCATTTCTATACGTTGCTCAACTCTGCTATGCTAGGGAAACAGAACCTTGCTGCAAGTTGTGGCTTTTAGGTTGCTACTTGATTAGAGTGGAAAAGGTGTGCAGGACAAAACCCCATATAGTTTTAGCATCCTTAATACTTGTTTTGTGTTCTGTTAAAGATTGTAGTTGCTGTATCACAGAGCACAATTGATTGAAAAATGTCTTTTGTTCTAGGTGTATACAGAATCTTGTTCATTTACCCAGACCTTATACATATATTCTATTGATCTTTGGGTCCTTTTCCCATGTAGGTTATAACTAGAGGTGTTGAGTAGACAATTCTTTGGTATTCCCAGAGGTCTTTGGGGATTAGAATATATTTTGCATGTATTAGTAGTATGATGGTTGTTAACCCCCAATATCCTGATTTATCTCATTTGCTCACAGGAATTTTTTTTGCAGAAAGGCTTATTGATGATTGATTTGCAATGCTAGCTTGCTATGTGGGGAAATGTTTATTGTGCTTGGGGCTTCCTCTAGTTGTGGCAAGCTAGGCAAAGGTCTTTGCATTTGATCTCTTCACGTTGTTGTGATTATGTCTAGCGTCTGGGCCTGTCTCACCATCTGGATATGGCTCCCGTCATGATTAAGCACAGGCTCCAGATACCACGGCTTCTTTCAGCAAGCCGTGGCTCAGGGCTTAGTTTTTGCTCCAGCGGTATGTGGGATCCTGCCTAGACCAGGGCCACCTCAATGATTAGCGTACCCTGCACATCCAGGAGATACAATCAAGTATACCACTGCCGCCTCCAGGGAAGCCCGCTCACACCTTTTCTTTGGCTTAAACAATAAGCGTGTCTTACTCATCTGAGATTGTGGCGAATTCTGTGAAAAGAGCATGTTAGATTGTTATGAAAATTTCATACGACAGTAAGTGCATATTCTAGGACTTTGGTCTTTCGCAAGTCTGACTTAACTTCACTGTTGTGTGATTATTGTCTGTTGGCTCATCTGTGGCGCTCCATACCTATGCAGGATTCTTTTTTTTCACTTCATGATTATATATTCAAGTTGTCAATATACCACTTCTTCTTTATAGTCACCATCTGGCATTAGAATTGACCTTTTTTTTTGTTTTGTTGTCTTGGCTATTTCTACGTAAATGCTTGCAGTGGACATTTGGTCCCTTGCCTGTGTCTTTCCAGATTCACATAGGTCTTAGAATTATTAGGCCAAAACCCATAGGTACCCTGCTAGTACTCATTTGGTAGCTCAGTTTTTACCTTTTAAAGCAGCTCCATTTTCAGTTGTACAGTTTGTGCGGTTACCACTTTACATCCCACCATTGATCTAGACGGTTCAACATGTTCTCTAAAACCACCTTCAGCATTAGATTAGTTGTAGACCATTTTTTGATGGTGAATCTATTTTGACTGGTGTGAGCTGAAACCTTTTTGGTGTTGCATGAGCATAGTTTGGCTACTAGGCTCCATATTACTGGAGCTTTAGGCATGTCCTGTTTTTTCCAATCCGTTTTTTTTGGAAAGATCGATTGTTACAATTTCTCATTTCACATAAGTGACTTCTAAGGAAAATTTGTCTGTGCTGAATTTTCACAGTTGAAGTGATTCCTCTACTCCCAGGGCGCAGTTTTTGAGGGCAGGTGTCAATTCTTACAGGCCCTAATAAGTCAAAGTTTGACTATTAAGGAACCCATTAGCTACTGGGTTTAAATCTGCTGTTTATGGGAATTAACCAGCTATCAAAGTATGAGCTGCAGCTTATGTAGTTTCTCATGATTATTGTTAATCAGTAGGATCAACAACAGTTTTGGTATGTCCTTTCTGGTAGTGTCAGGGGTTGTTAAATTAGATGGCATTTTGAATGGCTGGCGGGGACAAGCCCCAGTATTTGGATACTGTCTCCTTAACTCCCTGTTTGTTCTTTAAGTTTATGTATATTACCTTATCTTAGGAACAGTAAATTTAACTTTAGAGTGTTCAACATGATATGTCTGGCTGTACAGAATCTGCTCAATTGATTACATACCCTGGCCCAGTCTGTTTTATTCCTATGATCCTGTTACCATGTTCTGTTATTACAGGAATGTTGAGTAGACCTCCATTAAGCTTATTTGAGGTAGCCTTAGTTTGGTATTAAATTTTTTATATGTATGGTGATTATATAATTCATCTAGAATTTATATGTTATATGGTGATTTTCCATTTAACATACATGAGTATATGTATGTTTAAACTCCATAATCCTTATTTATCCATCCTTGTTATCTCCCTTTTTCTCATGTTTGTTAGACAAATGATTAAACATGTATTTTTTCTAAGTCTGTCATCTGTTCTTTTTCTGTGGAAATATTATTGTTCATTGGGTTAGCAATCTTAGGATATTACATGTATAAAATTCTGATTCCCATAGGATATTGGTCATTCCCTTTTGACCTTACTTTAACCTATATATGATTAATTTCTAGGCTCATCTGCAGTCCTGGAAATACGGCTTAACTGTCTATTTTGTTCCGAGGCTACAATATTCCATTCAGTAGTATACCGCTTTCTTCTTTGGCCTATTTATCTTGTTGACGGACATTTAGTTTTCCGCGCATGTCTTGGCTGTCGTAAATATTGCTGCAGTGCATGTTTGCCTTGTGGTGTTTTTCCATTTCCGATATTCTGGTCTTCTTAGGGTATTAGGCCTCTAATGGGGATCGGCCACATCATATGGTTAGCTCAGTTTTTACCTTTTCAATGCAGCTCTCATTATGTTCTCATGATTAGCTGTTACCAGTTTTACATCCAACCAACAGCATAGTGGTATGCCTTTCTCCAACTCACCGTCAGCATTCGTTGTTGGTAGAATTTTTACCGGATGGCAATTTTGAATATTGGTGTGGCGAAATCTTTTTGTAGTTATTGCATTTGCATCCAACCAATAATGTCCTGATATTTGAGCAGTTATGACATGTTTCTCCTTTTTTTTTAAATACAGAGTGAGTAACACTTCCCTCTTCACAGTGTTTTTCTGGGAAAAATTTTCCGTGTTGTGACTTCTTTTTTGGCCATTCCCTACCCAAGGATATTTTTAGAGGGCATGAGTCAATTTATAGCCATGCAGTCACTGTGAATTATAGTGACCATTGGCAGTAGATTTAAAGCTGCTCTTTGAGGAAACGGCCTTAGGGTGGCAGCATTTCTACGTTGCCTATACTATGCTTGCTAGGGAAACAGAACCTTGCGGCAAGTGGTGCTTTTAGGTTGAAGATAAGAGTGGAATGTCGCAGGACAAAACCCCATAAGTTTTTAGCATCCTTAATACTTGTTTGTTCTTTGTGGTTTTAAGTTGTAGTACGTTTTGTATCAGGAGCTGTTGGATTGGATTGAAAATGTCTTTTGTTTAGGTGTACAGAATCTTGTTCATTTACATCTTATACAAGATATCTATGACTCTTTGGGTTCCTTTTCCATGTAGGTTATTACCAGGGTGTTGAGTAGACAATCCCTTGGTATTCCATAGGTCTTTGGGGCATGATATATTTTGCATGTATTAGTATTAACCCAGTATATGATTTATTTGCTCACCCCTGTTTTTTAGATCATATGTTTGATTGCTGGCTTGCTTTGGGGGGTCCATTTTTTGTTTCTGTGCTAGGGCTTTTCAGTTCAAAGCGGCGGCTTATACTCCATTAAGTGCGTCTTCTCACCATCATCTGAGATCCAGTCTTTTTCTGTGGAACGATACCCGCGTCCCCTGTTTCAACCACCTGCGCCATGCCCGGCTCAATTTTCTTTCGACAATAAGTGATATTCTAGTGAAAATTGTTTTGTTTTATACGACATAAGTGATATTCTAGGAACATTGCATTCTGACTTTCTTTCACGTTGTGTGAATTATGTCTAGGCTCATCTGTGGCGCTTGTCTATGGCCAGTCTTTATTTTTCTTTGGGATTAATATGTTCAAAGATGTGCATATACCAAGGGTTTTGTCTATCTGTTTATGGACTTTTTTGCTTCCCGTGTCTTGGCTATTTCAGTATTGCAGTAGTGCCACAATTTGCGATTCCGGTGTTCTTTTTCGATTCTGGATAGGTCTTAGGCTATTGGCATCAGGTAGCCCTGCTGCAAGCTCATATGGGATAGCTCAGTTTTTACTTTTTAAAGTCAGCTCCATTCAGTTTTCGTTAGTGGCGTGGTAACCACTTGTACTCCCACCAGGAGCATAGAAGGTACACAGTTCTCTAAAACCACTTCAGCATTTGATAGTTGGTAGACTTTTTAACTATGGATGGTCTTTTTGGAATGGTGTGAGCTGGCCGAAATCTTTTTGGTGGTTGGATGAGCATCGTGAAGCTACTAATATCCCACTATATATCTGAGCATTTAGGCATGTCACTGTTTTTTTCTTTTCCTTTTAAATTATCAAGGTGAGCGAGTACAAGAACTTTCCCTCTTCACATATGTTTTCTGTAAAAATTGTCATGAGCTGAATTTTCTTGCCATTTTTCCCCTACCCTGAGGGCAGTTTTTTGAGGGCAGGTGTTTTTAAGCCCTTGCAGTCCTTGTGAACTATTTAAGCTAACTTCTGCATTAGCACTGGGTTTAAATGACTGCTGTTATGGGGTAACAGCCTTAGGATGGCAGCATTAATGATACAATAGGATTCTCAACTCTTGACTTACTAGGGCAAACAGAGTCTTCTTAGGCTCGGTTGGTGTCCGGGGTTGTAAATAAGAGTTGGAATGTCGCGGGACACAAGCCCCATTCAGTTTATGGTCTCCTTACTCCTGTTGTTTTTTAAAGGTTAACGGACATTGTAGTTTCTTATAGCGGAAAGTAAATATGATGTAGTGTGTTTTGTTTGTCTGGCTGTACAGAATCTGCATCATTGGATTATTACACTATGTCTGTTCATTCTCGGATCTTACCTGTTTTCCATGTTATGTTATTACAGAATGTTGAGGTAGACAATCCCTTGGTATTTGGTAGGAAGTTTGGTCATTTATATTTTTTTTATGTATGGTGATGATATAATCATTAGGTATATAGGTTATATGTTAATATAATTTAAAATCACAATTAGTATTTAGTATTTTAGCCACAAATTCTAATTTTTGGCAATAATCATGTCCGTTCATGTTTTGTTAACCATTTAAGTTTGTTTTCTAAGTCTGTTTTGAGTGTCTTTTTTTGTGGAAATTATGTCATTGTTACGCTGGTCTTTGGTTAAACATGTACAAGGAAAACATTAGGATATTGGTCCTTCCCTTCTTGACTTTACTTACCCTATTATGATTATTTCTAGGCTCATCTGCAGTCCATGAAGACGGCCACTTGCTCATTTTGTCTCCGAGGCTACTATTTCATTCAGTACGTATACCCGCTTCTTCTTTAATCCATTTATTCTGGTTGACGGACAGTATAGTTTTCCGACAGGTCTTGGCTTGTCGTAAAATATGTGTGCAGTTGCTATGTTTGCGCTGTATGTGCTTTTAAATTCTGGTCCTTCTTAGGGTATAGACACCATAGGGAATCAGGCCACATCTTGGTAGCTTCAGGTTTTTTACCTTGGAAATGAGCTCCATTCTATGTTCTCATGATTAGCTTGTTACCAGTTTACAAATCAACCTCACAGCACATAGTGGGTATGTTCTTTCTCCACTCACCCGTCAGCATTCGTTGTTGGTAGAATTTTATAATGGATGGCATTTTGAATATTGGGTGGCGAAATCTTTTGTTAGTTTGGATTTGCATCCAACCAATAATTCCTGAGTATATTGAGCAGTTATGCATGTTCTACCTTTTTTTAAAATAACAGAGTGAGTAACACTTCCTCACTTCACAGTGTTTTCTGGAAAATATTTTCAGTGTTGTGAACTTTTGTTGGCCGATTCCCTACCCCAGGATATTTTAGAGTTTAGGCATGGTCATTTATAGCCCTGCAGTCCCTTGTGAATTATAGTGACCATTGGCAGTAGATTTTAAAGCTGCTCCTTTGAGGAAACGGCTCTTAGGGTGGGCAGCATTTCTACGTGCCAACTCTGTTGCTAGGGAAACAGAATACCTTGCTGCAAGTGGTGCTTTTAGGTTGCAGATAAGAGAGGAATGTCGCAGGAAACAAAACCCCATAAGTTTTGCCTCCTTAATACTTGTTTTGTGTCGTTAAGTTGTAGTTATGTTATCAGAGCAAATTGATTGAAAAATGATTTTGGTTAATAGGTGTTACAGATGGTGTTTCATTTACATCTATATTGGCTATATCGGCGTAAAGAAGGGTCCTTGTTCCATGATTTTTACTGGGGTGTTGATCAATTATTGGTATCAATAGGTCTATGGGGTTGATAATTTTGCATTGTCTTAGTATTTGGTTGTTACCCCAATATCTTGTTTCCATTGGCATGTTATTACATTTTTAATGATTGTTGAGAATAGACCTCTATTTGGTTATTTGGTGTTATGGCTTGCTTAGTTGTGGCATAGGCGGCATCTAATTTTCATCGCGTGGGATGATTCTAAATAGAGGCATGTTAGTTTGCAGTGCACAGGCTCATATGGTTAAGTAAGCAGCCGTGGCTACGGCCTTAGTCGCTATATATATGTGGGATCCTTATTAACATCCTGCACGAACCCGCATCCCCTGCACTGCAGGGCAGACTTTCAACCACTGCTTCCCACCATTCAGCCCGCTCACACCTTCTTTGCTTCTCCATAAGAACTCTTCTCCATCTGAGATCACTTTTTTCTGTGGAAATAATAATTCATTGTGTATGAATCTTTGGATAACGACATAAGTGATATTCATAGGACTATTTGTCCTTTCCCGCTTTCTGGACTTTACTTAACTTGTGTGATTATTTCTAGGCTCATCTGTGCAGTCTGAAAAAAACGGCCATTGCTTATTTTTCTTCGAGGCTAATATTACATTCAGTCGTTTATACCGAGTCTTCTTTGTCCATTTATTGTTGTCGGACACCTTTGTTTTTGCGGCATGTACTTGGCTGTAGTAAATATTGCTCTGCAGTGCATGTTTGCCTGTGTGTGTGCTTTCCGATTTGGGTCTTCTTAGGGTATAGGCCCACTAGGGGGATCGGCCACTTTCATATGGTAGCTCAGTTTTACCTTTTAAATGCAGCTCCATTCACGTTTTCATTATTAGCTCGTTACCCAGTTTTGCATCCAACCAACAGCATAGAATTGGTATGCATTTCTTCTCAAAACCAGTCAGCATTGGTTGTTGGTAAGAATTTTTTACGGATGCAGAAGATTTTGAATATTGGGTGGCGAAATCTTTTTGTAGTTTTGGATTGAGCATCCAACCCCAATATTTCCTGATTATTGAGCTAAGTTATAAGCATGTTTCTTCTTTTTTTTTAAATGACAGAGTGAGTACAACTTTCCCTCTTCACAGTGTATTTCTGAAAAAATTTGTCCGTGTTGTGAACTTTTTGCACAATTTCCCTAATAGAGGCCAGGATATTTTTTGAGGGCATGTGTCATTTATAGCCCTGCAGTCCTTGTGAATTGATTTAGCTGACCATTGGCAGTAGATATTAAATCTGCTTCTTTAGAGGAAACGGCCTTAGGGTGGCAGCTATTTCTGACGTTGCCAATCACTGTTATCTAGGGAAACAGAGGTCTTTGCTGCATAATAGTTGTGCTTTTATGGTTGCAGATTAGACGTGGAATGTTCGCAGGACAAACCTTCCCCTCCATATGTTTTGGCCTCACTTAATTCTGCTTTGTGTCTTTTAAGTTGTAGTTTATTACTTATCAGAGTTAATTTGGATTGATCAATATAGTCTTTTGTTCTTAGGTGTACAGAATCTTGTTCATTTACACATATACCAAATGATCTATTGATCTGTTGGTCCTTTTCACCATGTAGGTTATTACAGGGTGTTGAAATAGACAGTTCTTGTTATTTGGGGTGGTACTTTGTTCCCGATGATATATTTTGCAGTATTTAGTATATGGTTGTTTTGCCCCCAATTTAATCTCTAATTTATCCATTGCACACCTCATTTTTCTTAAGCTATCACCATAATGTATTGTTCTGCATCCTGCATTGTCTTGCTGTGGTGTTTATTCATTTAATGAAATTTATCCATCCTTCTTAAGGTATGGCCCACTAAGGGATTTTTGTCGTTTGCATCTTCATTAGCTCACGTGTGTGTCTTTTTCTTGTCCTCCATTTGTGGCCCCTGTCCTAAGTTTTCAGTATTTAGGCTTCATGTTAATATAGAAAGTGCATAGGATTAGGTCATTCCCTTTTGTCTATCTGCGGTCCTATGGGATGGTATTATGTCTATCCAGATCTGCAGTGCTATTTTGGTATTGCACGAAAGTCCGAGGTATGTTCACATCATTAGCTGTTACTACCAATTCTTCATGTGAGAACCATAGTGGGAAGTCCGCTCAGACCATTAGTTTACGCGCATGACCATTCGTGTGTCAGTAAATATTTTGGAAGGCATTTTGTTTGGGTGTGTGAGAAATGGTAATTGTTTGTTGATAGGTATGAACCAAGAATTCATGAAGTGACATTTATATGGTACTCATTTTTTTGTGATAACAGATTGAATAACACTTCCCTCTTGTTTTCTGGAAATGATTGCCTCGTTTAGTGGACAGTTTACCATTTTTTACCCCTGGAATAACTGGAGTTACATTCAGTAGTTGTTCATATTGGCCTCTTCATGTTTGTTGAAATGTTTCTTATGGGCAGTTTGATTTGGGGTGGGTGAAATTGAGTTGAAATAAGGCATTTAGATGCAGTGGCAACATTGTTTGTTGCCAAGGTAAAAGCTTTAGCAGAATATGGCAGGTTCTACTTTTAGGTTGCTGATAAGAGGTATGTCTGCAGAGAACACTTCCATCTGTTCACTCCTTGTTTTCCTTGACTTCTTGGTTTCAGTTGGTAGTTGTCTCCTTTTCGTTTCAGAGCATTCCATTGACCCATGATCTTTTGGGTTTGAGGTGTTACAGAGTACTGTTAAATTACCCTATACATATATTTATTGAATTTGGACTTACTTTTGGCTGTAGGTCTATTGACTGGTGTTGAGTCCTGACAACGGCACTGGTCCTTTTTTTTGGGGAGGATTTATTTTTAATGTAGTATATGGTTACTAATTCCAATATATGGAACTTTATCTCCATTGCTCGGGACATTTTCTTTCGCGCTTTTAGGTTGTCTTCCTCCATTCTGCAGAACATGTTTTCCTGTGTGTGCATTACCGATTCATATTGTTAGGGTATATGCCCTACGGGGATGTGATTTCATATGGTAGCTTAAGTTGTTACCTTTTGCATTGCTGAGTTAAATTCTAAGGAGTGTGATTATGTCTAGGTGTTGTTAAGAAGTGTACAGAATTGTGATTCTATTGATTTTTTACAATGGGGTTAAATCTGATCAATATGGGTCAATAAATCACATCTGGAGGTCTATCCTTTTGGACGTGTTCAGTAGATGTTTGGTATTCCTTGGCAGAGTCTTGCTGGCTCCTATTATGTTTCTGGTATTAGATAGTTAGAGTGAACATTAACCAACAGGCCCCAGATGATTTATGTCTTTTCCAACTCACCCGTCACCTTTTTTATAGTGAGTTTATGATTTTTACGATCATTTTGAAAGATTGGGTGCTGAGCTCTTGTTTGTAGTTTCAGAATTGTGCAGAATTTAATTCCTCGTAGTGAGCCTGCAATACATGTTGTCCTTTTTTAAATACTTCGTGATCTTCCTCTTCACAGTGGTTTGTTGGACAATTTTCCGTGTTTGACCCTTTTTGGCCTCCCTTGGATATTTTATAGATGGCATGGTCATTAATATCCGCATATATTGGATTGGTGGGAGCATTGAGTGCAGTTGGCATCATTAGCTCTTTGAGGAAATGGCCTTATGGTCAACATATCTACGCATCTCCAGTTGCTAGGGCATACAGAATATGCGTGCAAGGCACTAGCAGGGTGCAGATTCCTGTTGGGACTGGCGCCATCACCCTTCGGTCACACCTCCATTTCTTGTTTCGTAACCATTAAGTTGTGTTTTCTCAAGCTAACTCTCCTTGAGAAATGTCTTTTTTCTCTGTGGACAAATATTGTTCATTGGTATGGCATAGCAATCTTAGGATAAACATGGGTCAATTTCCCATTAGGATATTACAGGGTCATTCCACTTTTGACTTACTTAGGGTCCTTTGGGGATGATGAATTTATGTTTAGGTAATCTGCAGTACCTGAAATCTAATCTAAACCATGCTTCTTTTTGTTCCCGAGGCTAACTATTCCTGTTCTTCTCCATTTATTCCGTCTTATTCTTTGTCAAATCATTGTTATGAATTTTCCTACACATAAGTTATTTAAGCTTCCATGTCTGGGGTCTATTTCATTCTATTGCTTCAGTGCTTATTTTGCCTTGTGTGTGTCTTTCCGCTTTCTTTTATTTTTCTTCAAGGTTAATAGCCCAAAAGTTGTTCAAAACCACATCATATGGGTAGCTCAAGTTTTTACCTTTTAATTGCAACCATGTCTTCTATTTCAGTAGAGCTTAGGCTCCATTATGTGGCCATGTTAGTCATGTTTACCAATTACATACCAACCAGCATAGTGGTATGCTCTTTCTCCAGTCACCCGTCAGCCATTCGTTGTTGGTAGACTTTTTGACGGATGGCATTTTGAATATTTGGGTGGCGAAAACCTTTTTTGTAGTTTGGATTTGCCATCCATACAATTCCATTCCTGATATTGAGGCAGTTATGCTTGATTCTCCTTTTTGTTTAAATAACAGAGCCGAGTAACTCACTTCCCTCTTCACAGTGTTTTCTGGAAAAATTTCGCGTGTGTGAACTTTTTTGGCGCATTCCCTACCCCAGGATATTTTTTTGAGGGCATGGAGTCATTTATAGCCCTGCAGTCCTTGTGAATTAAAGTGACCATGCAACAGTAGATTTAAAGCTGCTCTTTGAGGAAACGGCCACAAGGGTGCACTCAGCATTTACTCGTTGCCAACTCTGCTCTTGCTAGGGCAACACAGAACCTTGCTGGCAAGTGGTGCTTTGTTAGGTTGCAAATACAGAGTGGAAATGTCCCGCAGGGACAAAACCCATTATGTTTTTGCCTCCTTAGAAATACTTGTTTTTGTGTTCGTTAAGTTGTAGTTTGTGTATCAGAGCAAATTGGATGAATAATATGTCCTTTTGTTCTAGGTGTATTACAGAATCTACTTGTTCATTTACATCGTATACATATATCTATTGATCGTTGGATCCTTTTCCATGTATGTTATTACAGGGTGTTGAGTAGACAATTCTTGGTATTCCATAAGGTGTCTTGGGGAATGATATATTTTGACATGGTGATTATATAAGATATTGGTTGTTAATACCCAAATATGTTAATAACATTTAACATCCATTGCATCCACAAATTTTCTTTGGCTTAACCCTAAGTTAGTGGTCTCTCTCCATCTGAAGGTTAACCATTCGTTTGTTTTCTAAGTTCTGTTTTTGGTCTTCTTCTGTGGAATATGTTCAATGTTAGGAATTTTAGGATACGTGACATAAGTGATATTCTAGGACTTTTGTCTTTCTCGACAGATTCTGACTTACTTCACGTTGTGTGATTATGTCCGTAGGCTCATCTGTGGCTTTGCTGTCTCTATGCCATTCTTTTATTTTTCTTCCCGATGTACTAATATTCAATCATTGGTCGTATACCGCTTCTTCTTTGTCCATATATGTTTTGATGGACCTGTTTTTTTGCTTGTCTTGGTCCTGAGCTTTTCGTAGTTATTGCTGCAGTGCATGTTTTGCCTGCTCTGTGCCTTTCCGATTCTGGTGTTACTTAGGTTATAGGCCCAAGGGGATCGGCCACATCATAGTGGTATATGTTAGCTCAGTTTTTATCTTTTCAAGCAGCTCCCCATTCTGTTTTTCGTTGATTAGTGCTGTTACAAGTTTACATTCCAACACAGGAGATGAAGGTATGCAACAGTTCTCTAATCAGCCACTTCAGCATTCGATGTTGGTAGACTTTTTACGGATGGCATTTTGAATACTTGTGGTGGCGAAATCTTTTTTGTAAGTTTGGATTTGACATCCAACCAATAATTCCGGGATTATGAGCAGTTATGCATGTCTCTACTTTTTTTCCTTACATAACAAGTGAGTAACAACTTTCCTGTACTTCACCAGTGTTTTTATTGGAAAAATTTTCATAGTGTTGTGAAATTTTTGGCCATTCACCTCCTACCCCAGGATATTTTTTTGAGGGCATGAGTCTTTATAGCCCTGCAGTCCTTGTGGGGAATTATAGTGCAACATTGGCAGTAGATTTAAAGCTTGCTCTTTGAGTGGATAACGGCCTTAGGGTTGCAGCATTATCTACGAGTTGCCAACTCTGCTTGCTAGGGAAACAGAAACTTGCTGCAGTGGTGCTTTTAGGTTGCAGAAAAAGAGTGGAATGTGCGCAGGACAAAACCCCATAAGTTTTTATAAGTCATCTTAATTACTTGTTTGTGGTCGTTAAGGTTGTGGTAGTTTGTATCAGAGCAAATTGATTGGAAAAATGTCTTTAGTTTCTAGGTGTACAGAATCTTGTTCATGTTACATCTTATACATATATCTATTGGATCATTAGGGTCCTTTTCCTGTAGGTTATTACAGGGTGTTGAGTAGAACATTCTTTGGTATTCCATAGGTCTTTTGGGTATTTTTTTGCATGTTATTAGTTTGGTTATTTAATATTTTTTATCCATTGCTCACCCCTTTTTTTTTATGATTTTTTATTGATTGATTGATTGATTGCTTGTTTATGTTGGGTTTTTTGTTTCTGTGCTAGGGCTTTACTCTAGTTGTGGCAAGCGGCGGCAATTCCTTCATCTATTCATCGCGGTGCGTGGGCTATCACCATCACGGATCCTACCGTTGCATTGCACATCTCCCAGACGTCAGCAGCCGTGGCTCATGGGCTTGTTAGCTCTGCGGTATGGGGATCATCCAGACCAGGGCTAACCCGCAGGTCCCCTGCACAGCTAGCGCGGACTCTCATTGCTGCGCCTCCAGGAAAACCCGTTCACAACCTTGGTTTGGACTTTTAACCATAAGTGTGTCAATCTCTCCATCTGAGATTGTCTTTTTCTGTGGAAATATATTCATTGTTTATGAATATTCCTACGACATAAGTGATATTCCTAGGACATTGGTCTTTGCTCATTCTGACTGTTCACGTTGACGGATATGTTCTCATCTGTGGCGTAGTCTATGCCATTTTTATTCTTGGTCCATGAAATTAATATTCTGTTGTTCGGGACAAGTCTTCTTTGCGCATTGTCTTGGACCTTTTATTTGCTTCCATGTCTTGCATATTTCAGAATTGCCAGAAGTGTGCACATTTTGCACTGTGTTCTTTGCCGATTTGGACTTCTTAGGTTATAGGCCCAAATAGGACCTGCTGCTGCATTCAGTATGGTAGCTCATGTTTTTACCCTTTAGTATTGCAGCTCCATTCTGTTTTCTCATGATTAGCTGTTTACCAGTTTACATCCAACCAACAGCATAGTGGTATGTCTTTCCTCCACTCCACACCGTCAGCATTCGTTGTTGGTAGAATTTTTATGTATGGCATTTTGAATATTGGAGCTGGCGAAAATCTTTTTGGGGTAGTTTGCTGATTTGCATCCAAACCAATAATTCCGGATATTGGAGCAGTTATGCATGTCTTCTCACTTTTTTTTAGATAACAGAGGCTGAGTAAACACTTTCTTCTTCACAGTGGTTTTCTGGAAAAATTTTCACGTTCAGTTGTGAACATTTTTTGGCTCATTCCTACCCCAGGGCATTTTTTGAGGGCAATGAGTCATTTATAGCCTGCAGTCTTGGGAATTATAGTGACCATTGGCAGTAGGATTTAAAGCTGCTCTTTGAGGAAACGGCCTTAGGGTGGCAGGCATTTCTACGTTGCCAACTCTTGCTTGCTAGGGGGCAAACAGAAACCTTGCTGCCAAGTAGTGCTTTTAGGGGTTTGCTGATAAGAGTGGAATGATCGCAGGACAAAACCCCCATAAGTTTTAGCCTCCTTAATACTTGTTTGTTTGTCGTTAAGTTGTAGTTTGTATCAGAGCAATATTGGATTGAAAAATGTCTTTGGTTTAGGTGTACAGATCTTTGTTCATTGTAGGTATGTATCGGAGTAAATTTGTAATTGAGGGTCGGTGATTGTCTCATTTTACATAATTGCTCATACATTCATGTGTCTGTTATCTTCGGATCCTGTTAGCCATGTATGTTATTACAGAATGTGAGTAGACCTCCCTTGTTATTTGGTAGATTGTTTGGTCCTTATATATTTTTATATGTATTGGTGATTTATATAATTCATTTTGTTTATGTATTAGTATATTTAGTTAATTATACATTTAACATACATTAGTATATGTATTTTAGCCCATAAATCTTAATTTATCCATCCTTGTTCCTTTCTGTATTTGTTAACCCCATTCGTGCTTGTTTTCTTAAGTCTGGTGATGTCCTTTTTCTGTGGAAATATGTTTCATTAGTAGCAATCTTATGGATAAACATGGTATAAAGAATACCATAGGATATTGGTCTTTTCCACTTTTGACTTACTTACACTAATATGATTATTTCTAGGCTCATCTGCAGTCCTGAAGACGGCCACTGGCTAATTCTGTTCCCGAGGCTACTATTCCATTCAGTACGTATTACCGCTTCTTCTTTGTCCATTATCTGTTGTAGGGGCTGTTTAGTTTCACGCGCAATGTCTTGGGCTGTGTAAATATTTGCTGCAGTGCATGTTTGACCTGTAGTGGTGCCTTTCCAATTCTGCTCTTCTTTAGGGTATAGGCCATGAGGGGATCGGCCACATCACATGGTAGCCTCAGTTTTTACCTTTTCAAATTGCAGCTCTCATGCTTTTCTCCATGATTAGCTGTTACAAGTTTTACATCCACACCAACCAGCATAGTGTATGCCTTTCTCCACTCACCCGTTCAGCATTCGTTGTTGGTAGAATTTTTATTAACGGATTTGGCATTTTGGAATATTGGGTGGCGAAATCTTTTTGTAGTTGTTTGGATTTGCATCACCAACCATTAATTCCTGATATTGAGCAGTTATGCATGTTCTACTTTTTTTTTAAATAACAGGAGTGAGTAACAACTTCCCTCTTCAAGTGTGTTTTCTGGAAAAATTTTCCGTGTTGTGAACTTTTTTGGCAAAAAATCCCTACCCCAGGATATTTTTTGAGGGCATGAGTCCTTTATAGCCCTGCAGTCCTTGTGAATTATAGTGATGACCATTGGCAGTAGATTTAAAGCTGCTCTGTTGAGGAAACGGCCTTAGGGTGCAGCATCTTCTTACGTTTCGCCAACTCTGCTTGCTAGGGAAACAAGAACCTTGCTGCAAGTGGTGCTTTTAGGTTGCAGATAAGAGTGTAAAGTTGCAGGACAAAACCCCATAAGTTTTTCAGCCTCCTTAATA
This sequence comes from Caperea marginata, assembly GCA_029224305.1. Classification (NCBI taxonomy): domain Eukaryota; kingdom Metazoa; phylum Chordata; class Mammalia; order Artiodactyla; family Neobalaenidae; genus Caperea; species Caperea marginata. Next base: position 19,735 of record JANTQK010007216.1, on the reverse strand, counting down.
CTTGTATGTGTCGGTTAAGTTGTAGTTTGTATCAGAGCAAATTTGGATTGAAAAATGTTCTTTTGTTTCTAGGTGTACCAGAATCTTGTTCATTTACATCTATACATATATCTATTGATCTTTGGGGTCCTTTTCCATGTAGGTTAATTACAGGGTGTTGAGTTAGACAAGTTTCTTGGTACTCCATAGGTCTTTGGGGATGGATATATTTGCATGTATTAGTAGATATGGTTTGTTAACCCCAATATCAATGATTTATCCATTGCTCACCCATTTTTTTTTAACAACCATTGGTTTCTATTGATCTGAGATTGTCTTGCTTGCTTGTGCTATGTTGGGGTGTTTTGTTTCTGTGATAAGGGCTTCGAGGACTAGTTGTGCGTGGCAAAGCGGCCCGGAACCTTCACGTTTTGTGATCCTGTCTAGTCTTATCGCGGCGTGCGTGGGCCTCTCCACCATTCACGGCCACTCCCGTTTGCAGAGCAAGGCCTCAAGATACAGCGCAGGGCTCAGTCAGCCGTGGGCTCACGGGCTTAGTCGGCTCTGCGGGTATGTGGGGATCCTCCCAGACCAGGGCTCGAACCCGCGTTCCCGTGCACCAGCAGGCAGACTTTCAACCACTGCCGCCACCAGGGAAGCTCACGCTCACACTTTTCTTTGGCTTCCCCCAGCATTGACGTGTGTCTTCTCCATTTGAGACGGATGTCTTTTTCTGTGGTGCATATGTTCATAGTAGTATGAATTTTCCATCATACGACATAAGTGAGATATTCTAGGACATTGGTCTTTATGCATTCTGACTTACTTCACGTAACTGTTGTGGATTATGTCTAGGGCTCATCTGTGGCGCAGTCTATGCTGGAAAAATTTTTTTGTGAACTTTTTGGCTTCATGATTAGATATTCAAAGTTGTTCATATACCACTTCTTCTTTGTCTATTTGTTTATGACCATTTTTTTTTGCTTCCAGCTGTCTTGAGGCTATTTCTCGTATCTGCTACAAGTGCACTATTTGCCGCCTGTGTCTTTCCGATTCCTGAGTGGTCTTTAGTTATGAGGACCCCAAAAGGTACCTGCTGCATCATATTGTAGCTCCAGTTTTTTACCTTTATTAAAGCAGTGTTTCAGTCGTTTTCGTTAGTCGCGGTTACACTGTACTTCCCGACAGCATTTTGCTAGAAGGTAACACAGTTCTCTAAATACCCACTTCAAGCATTTCTATAGTTGATTAGACCTTTTTGCTGATGGTCTTGTTGATGGTGTGAGCTGAAAATTCCTTTTTGGTAGGTTTGGTAAGAGCATTGTGGCTACTAATTTCCATATACTGAAGCTTTAGGCATGTCACTAATTTTTATCTTTTTCTCTTTTTTTTTTCAAGTGCGAGTACAACTTTTCTTCTCTTCAACATTGATCTTCTTGAAAATTTGTCATGTCTGTTGAATTTTTTCTTGGCCTATTCCCTACCCCAGGGCACTTTTGAGGGCAGGTGTCAATTTACATTTCTGCAGTACGTCCTTGTGTGATTATTCCTAGCAACATTAGCATGGGTTTTAAATCTGCTTGTTATGGGATGGAAAAACAGCCACAAGGAGGCAGGCATTATGACGTTCTCATCTCTTCTTTTAATGGGCCAACGAGGCTTCCATGTCTGGCTATGGTAGTGTTCGGGGGTTGTAAATTAGAGTGGGGAATGTTACGTGGACAAGCCCCTACAGCATAGTTTATGTCTCCTTCCTCCACTCCTGTTTGTTTTTTAGAAGTTAACGTATATTTTTCTCTATCGGAGTAAATTTGATTAGTAGTGTTGTGATTTGTCTGGCTGAGTACAGAATTCCTGCTCAATGATTCATACATGTATGTCTGTTCATACTCGGATGCTTGTTAAGTAACATGTATGTTATTACAGTATGTTGACGAGTAGACCTCCCTTGGTTTATTTGGTAGGTGTTTGGTCATTTAATATATTTTATATGTTTTGGTGATTATATTATTCAATCATAGTTTTTATGTCCTTATGTATGTTATAGTACATTTAACATACATTAGGGGCTACTATTGTATGGCCTTAGCCCGCAAATTTCTAATTTATCCACTCTGTCCTTTCGAGGTTTGTTAACCATTGCAAGTTTGTTTTTCTATGTCTGATAAGAGTCTTTTTCTGTGGAAATATGTTCATTGGTAGCCTCCTTAGGTTAATCATGTATAAAGTGATTTGTATCACCATAGGAGGATTTGTCATTCCCTAGTGTTCCAGACTTGCTCTGTACCATTTATATGTTTATTTTGATCTAGGGTCATCTGCAGTCCTGATGACGGCACTGCTCATTTTGTTCCCGAGGTCTTTGGGCTGACTATTGTTGCATTCTTTAGTATAAGTTATACCGCTTATCCTTTGTCCATGGGCTCACATTTTTCTGGGGAACCATAAGTAGTTTCCCATCGCATGTCTTTTTGCGTGTCGTAAATATTGCTGCAGTGCATGTTTGCATGTGATGTGTGGGACCTTTGTCCAATGCCATCTGTCTTACTTAGGGTTTCGGCCCACTAGGGGATCGGCAACATCATGGCGCTGTAGGCTCAGTTTTTTACCTTCATATGAATGCAGCTCCATTTCATCTACGCATGATTAAGTCTATCTGTTATGGCTGTTTACATCCAGTCTTGGCTATTTTCAGTATTGCTGCAGCTCCATTATGTTCTCTGAATTAGCTGTTAACCAGTGTTTACCCAACAGCATGTAGTGGGTAGTGATTTCCTCCACACTCACCCGTCCAGCATTCTTTGTTGGTAGACATTTTTTACGGATGGCATTTTGAAATATTGGTGGCGAAATCTTTTTGTAGTTTGGGATTTGCATCCAACCAATAATTCCTGATATTGAGCAGTTATGCATGTTCTCCTTTTTTTTTAAATAACAGAGTGAGTAACACTTCCTCTTCACAGTGTTTTCTGGAAAAATTTTCCGTGTTCTGTGAACTTTTTTGGCCATTCCCTACCCCAGTGATATTTTTTGAGGGCATGAGTCATTTATAGCCCTGCAGTCTCTTGTGAATTTATAGTGACCATTGGCAGTAGATTTAAAGCTGCTCTTTGAGGAAACGGCCTTTAGGGTGGCAGCATGTCTACGTATGCCAACTCTGCTTGCTAGGAAACAGAACCTTGCTGCAAAGTGGACTTTTTATGGTTGCAGATAAGAGTGGAAATGTCGCAGGACAAAACCCATAAGTTTAGCATCCTTAATACTTGTTTGTGTCGTTAAGTTGGTAGTTTGTAATCAGAGCAATTGGATTGAAAGATTGTCTTTTGTTTCTAGGTGTACAGAATCTTGTTCATATTACATCTTATACCATATATCTATTGATCTTTGGGTCCTTTTCCATGTAGGTTATTACAGGGTGTTGAGGTAGACAATTCTGGGTATTCCATAGGTCTTTGGGGGGATGATATATTTTGCAATGTATTAGTATATGGTTGTTAACCCCAATATATCCTAATGTTTCATCCTACCCCTTGCTCACAAATTTTTGTTTGATTGCTTGCTTGGCTTTGTTAAGGGCTTTCCTCTGTATGTGGCAAGTGGCAAGGCAACTCTTTCATCTCCATCTGCGAGATCGGCCCCCTTTTGCAGTAGCACAGGTGGAAGCAGCTCGTGGCTTCACTGTTCTGCGTTTGTGGGATGACCAGGGGCACGATTTTCCCCTACGCAGGCGATCTCATACCAGTGATATTTCTAGGTCGTCTTTTGTGTCTTTTTCTGCATTTCTGACTTATATTCTTCATTGGTCTTTCGCATTCGTTACTTCACGTGTGTGATTATGTCTAGGCTCATCTGTGGCGCTGTCTATGCCATTCGTTTTATTTTTCTTCATGTATTAATAATTCTAAAGTTGTTCAGTATACCACTTCTTACTTTGTCTATCTGTTTATGGACCTTTTTTTTTTTGCTTCCCATGTCTTGGCTATTTTCAGTTGCTTTGCAGTGCACTTTTGCCTGCCTGCTGTGTCTTTCCGATTCTGGAGGTCTTAGGTTTAATAGGCCCAAAAGGTACCCTGGCCGCCTGCATATCGGTAGCTCAGTTTTTTACCTTTTAAGCAGCTCCATTCAGTTTTCGTTAGTGCTGTTATCCACTTTTACATCACACCAGCAGCATAGAAGGATACAACAGTTCTCTAAAAACCCCTTCTCAGACATTTATAGTCTGGTAGACTTTTGCTGGTGGTTATTTGACTGGTGTGAGCTGAAAACTCTTTTTGGAGGTTGGGATGTAGCATGTGGCTACTAATTCCTTATACTAGAGCTTTAGGCATGATCCTCTTTTTTTCTTTTCCTTTTTTTTTACAGAAGAGTGTAGTACAACTTCCCTCTTCACATTGACTTCTTGAAAAATTTGTCCATGTGCTGAATTTTTTTGCCTATTCCCTACCCCCAGGGCACTTTTTGAGGGCACGGTGTAATTTATAGCCCTGCAGTCCTTGTGACTATTAAGCAACCATTAGCACTGGGGTTTTAATCTGCTGTTGGGAAACAGCCACAAGGAGGCAGCATTATGACCGTTCTCAACTCTTGTTATCTAGGGGCAACAGAGTCCAATTCTGCTGGCGGTTGTGTCGGGGGTTGTAAATTAGAGTGGAATGTTCGGGGAACAAGCCCCCAGATAGTTTATAGTCTCCTTACTCCTGTTTTCACCGTGTTTTTAAAGTTAACGTATATGTCTTATCGGAGTTAAATTTGATTAGAGTGTTGTGATTGTCTGGCTGTACAGAATCTCTGCTCAATGATTCATACATGTGTCTGTTTCATTCTCGGATCATGTTACCATGTATGTTATTACAGAATGTTGAGTAGACCTCCCTTGGTAGTTTTGTAGTGTGTTTGGTCATTATATATTTTATATGTATTGGTGATTATATAATTCATGCTAGTTTATATTGATATATGTTTTATACTAATTTTAACATATACATTAGTATATGTATGTTAGCCCCATAATCCCTAATTTATTCCCTCCCTCTGTCCTTTCATGTTTGTTAACCATTAGTTTGTTTTCTTAAAGTCTCCTGTAGAGTGTCTTCTTTTTCTGTGGAAAATATGTTACATTGGTTTAGCCATTCTTAGGATAACAATGTATCTCAATGATTACCATAGGATATTGGTCATTCCCTTTTTGATGACCTTACTTACCCTAATATGATTATTTCTAGGCTATCTGACAGTCCTGAAGACGGCTCTGTCTCATTTTGTTCCCGAGGCTACTATTCCATTCAGTACGTTATACCGCTTCTTCTTTGTCCATTTATCTGTTGACGGACAATTAGTTTCGCGCATGTCTTGGCTTGTCGTAAATATGTGCTGCAGTGCATGTTTGCATGGTTGTGTGCCTTTCCGATTCTGGTCTTTCTTAGGGTATGGCCCACTAGGGGATCGGGCCACCATCATATGGTAGCTCAGTTTTTACCTTGCTAAATGCAGCTCCATTCATGGTTCTCATGATTAGCTGTTACCAGTTTACATCCAACCAACAGCATAGTGGTATGCCTTTCTCCACTCACCCGTCTCAGCATTCGTTGTTGGTTAGAATTTTTTTACGGATGGCATTTTGAATATTGGGTGGCGAAATCTTTTTGTAGTTTGGATTTTGCATCCCAACCAATAATTCCTGATATTTGAGCAGTTATGCATGTTCTCCTTTTTTTTAATAACAGAGTGACGTAACACTTCCCGTCTTCAACAGTGTTTTCTGGAAAAATTTTCCGTGTTGTGAACCTTTTTTGGCCATTCCCTACCCCAGGATATTTTTAGAGGGCATGAGTCATTTAATAGCCCTGCACTTCCTTGTGAATTATAGTGACCAATGGCAGTAGATTTAAAGCTGCTCTTTGAGGGGAAACGGCCTTAGGGTGGGTGGTGGCCCCCCCCACCCTCCCCCCCCCCCCCCCCCGTGGGCCCCCCCCCGGGGGACCATTTCTACGTTGCAACTCTGCTTGCTAGGGAAATCAGAACCTTGCTGGCAAGTGGTGCTTTTAGTGTTGCAGATAAGAGTGGAATGACCGCAGGACAAAACCCCATAAGTTTTAGCCCTCCTTATATACTGGTTTGTGTCGTTAAGTTGTAGTTGTATCAGAGCAAATTGGATTGAAACAATGTCTTTTTGTTCTAGGTGTACAGAATCTTGTTCATCTTGGTTCATTTACATATTTCTATATGATCTTTGTGGTCCGTATATGTAGGTTGTGATCAGGTGTTGAGGTAGTCAATTCTTGTCATAGGTCTTTTAGGATGATATATTTTTGCATGTATTTGTACATGGTCTCTTGTTTAACCTTCGGATAGCCTGTTTATCCTATTGCTCACCCTTTTTTTTTAAGATTTATTTATTACCCCCCAGATTGCTTGAGTAGACTTCTATGTTGGTTTTTTGTTTCTGTGCAGGGTTCCTATATATTTTTTAAAGACAGGCTCGGGTGATTATTCATAATCTTCATCGCGTTGAGTGGGGCCTGCTCACCATCATTTAAACCTCCCGTTAGCATATATCGGTTCAAGCGCGCAGGTCATCTGGCATTTATGGCTCACGGGCTTAGTCGCTCTTGAGGTATTGGGATCCTCCCAACCATTCAAGACGAGTCTTCGTCACTGCACAGCAGGCGAGACTGTCGCTTTTCTGTGGAAATTATATTCATTGGTTTCTATGGCTTTAACCATAAACGAATCTTCTAATCTGAGATTCTCAGGATCTTGGAAATCGTTCATTGTGTGAATTTTCATTAACATAACTGAATATTTCTTAGGACATTGGTCTTGCAGTCCTGGAAAACTTCACGTGTCATTATGTTCTAGTCATCTGTGGCGCTGTCTATGCCATTCATTTTTATTCCATGTTTAATTTCAAACGTTGTTTAATATACACTTCTGTTGTCTATCTGTTTATGGATTTATTTTTTGCTTCCATGTCTTGGCTGTCGTTCAGTATTGCTGAAGTGACATGTGCCTGCCTGTGTCTTGCCTTTCCGATTATGGTCTCTTAGGCTATAGGCCAACTAGGTACCCTGCACAACATCACATGGTTAGCTCTGTTTTTACCTTTTAAATGCAGACTCCATGCAGTTCATCGTTTAGTGCTGGTTACCAGTTTACATTCCACACCAAACAGCATAGTGGTATGCAATTCTCCTAAAACCCCGTTCAGCATTTCGTTGTTGTTAGAATTTTTTAACGGATGGCATTTTGACTATTGAGGTGCGAAATCTTTTTGGAGTTGGCGTATTTGCATCCAACCAATAATTCCTGATATTGAGCTGTTATGCATGATTCTCTTTCTTTTTTTTTAATTGACATTGAGTGAGTAACAACTTCCCTCTTCACAGAGTGTTTTCTTGAAAAAATTTTCCGTGGTGCTGAACTTTTTGGCCATTGCCTACCCTAAAAAGACCCCAGGGCATTTTTTTGAGTGCATGAGTCATTTATAGCCCTGCAGTCGCACTTGTGAATATAGTGCACTCATTGGCAGTAGATTTAAAGCTGCTCTTTGAGGAAATCAGCCTTAGGGTGGCAGCATTCTGACGTTGCCAACTCTTGCTTGCTAGGGCAACAGAGCCTTGCTGCAAGTAGTGCTTTTAGGTTGCAGGATAGTAGAGGGGAATGTTCGACAGGACAAACCCCCATAAGTTTTTGCTCCTTAATTCCTGTTTTGTGTCTTTAAGTTAACGTAGTTTGTTATCAGAGCAAATTGGATTGACACAAATGTCTTTTGTTCTGGGTTGTACAGAATCTTGTTCAATTACACCTATACATATATCTATTGATCCTTAGGTCCTTTTTTCCATGTAGGGAGTTATTACAGGGTGTTGAGTAGACATGTTCTTTGTTATTCCATAGAGCTGTTTGGGATGGATATATTGGGCATGTAATTAGTACATGTGTTGTTATCCCATTATCCTAATTCATCTAGGTCACATATGATCTATGCATAACCATAAGATTTTAAACATACATTGAGTTCGATGTATTTGCTTGTGGAAATATATTCATTGTTATTTATTTCCTACGACTAAGTGATCTTTCTTAGTTTTGTCTTTTGCATGTCGGACTTACTTTCTAAGGTTGATTGTGGTCTTTTCAGGTGGGGCGCTGTCTATGCCATCTCCGGTAGCTTCATCTTTAGGATTCACAGTATAAAGAATACCAGGCTCAGGATATTGGCTCACTGTTTAGGGACCCTTTTGAATTACTTACCCTATATGATTATCATTATCAAGCTCATTGCTGCAGTCCCATTATCGGCACTGCATGATTTTGCTTTACCAGATAGCAACCATGCAACCAGCATAGTGGTATACCCGCTTCTCCACTCCTTTCGTCAGCATGATCCTGTTCGTGTGAATTTTACGGATCTGGCAAATTGTCTTGCTGTGGTGGCGATATTGTTCAGTGTTATGGATTTGCATCCACCAATAAGTGTGATCTTGAGCACTTTGGTCTTCTCATTTGGGTTTTAGGCCACCAGAGTGAGATTCACTTCCCTACTTCATATGTGGCCTGGAGTTATGCTCATGTTTTTTACCTTTTTGGGCAATATCAGGCTCCAGGATATTTCTCATGAGGGCATGAGTTCCATTTATAAATCCAGCCCTTGTGAATTATAGTGACCATGATGCAGTGAATTATGGCTGCTTTTCTGAGGAATACGGCCTTCCGTGTCAGCATTTCTATTTGCCGTATCTCTTGCTATGATGGGCATTTGCCTGCAAAGTGTCGATTTCTTTTGCAGATAAGTTTGGATTTCGCATCCAACCAATAATTCCTATATTTGAGCCTCCTAATATGTTTGTGTCAGTTTTTACCTTTGTAAGCAGAGCAACACTTCATTCTTCACAGTGTTTTTAGTGCTAGGTTACTCCGTGCTTGTTTCCTTTTTTGGATCTATTCATATACCAAGGTTATTCTTTGAGGGCCTGAGTCATTGTAGTTATAGGTGTTGATAGACAGTTCTTGGTATAATTATAGGTCTTTTGGGGATGATTTAAAAGCTGCAACCTTTTAGGAATGGTTGTTTAGGCCCCAATATGGCTAATTTATTTCCTTTGCTGCCAAATTTCTTGGCTTGCTACTGTAAAGTGTGTCTTGCTCCAAGTGAGATCGGCTTTTTCTGTGCAGAATATATTCATTTTATAAGTTTTTCATACGACAATAAGTGATAGAATAGATCTTAGTCTTTTGCATTCTGTATAACTTCACGTTTGTATTCGTCCTAGAAGTTTCTGTGGCGCGTATGCATGTATCCCAGAGCATTTTTCTTCATGATTAATATACAAAGTGTCAATTTACCACTTCCTCTACTTTGTCCTAGGTGTATTAAGGACCTTTTTTTAGCTCTATCGGTTTATCTATTGATGTTATTGGGCAGCTCCATATGTTCTCATGAGGCAGCTTTATTACCAGTTTACATCCACCAACAGCATAGGGTATGTCTTGGTCTTCACTCACCCCGTAGTTGTTCGGGGTTGATAAATTTTTACGCATGTCATTTTGAATGATGGTTGGAACCAAATATCCTGAAGTTTCCATTTCTCCTTACACCTTTTTGTTTTTTGACATTATGCAGTTCTCCTTTATTTCTTATAACAGCGTGATTAACATTGGACTTGACAGTGTTTGCTGGATTGTCTGGGTGTGAACTTTTCTGTGCCAGGGCTTCCTAGATGTGTTTGGAGGGCTGGAGGTCATTTATAGGCCTGCAGTCTCTTCATTGACTTAATAGGCGCGTTGGGCAGTAGAATTAAAAGCTCACCTTGAGGCCCCTCCCGTTGGGTAGAGTTTCTCTACATGCCAACGCTTTATATGCTAAGGTGAGCCGTAACCTTGCGGCAAGTAGTGCTTTTAGGTTAATGTTAATATCCTGATGTAACAGGACACGTAACCGCATATGTATGTTAGCCTCAGTGCATACTCTACCATTGTGTCCACAGGGAAGGCCGCTTTCATCAGAGGCAAACTGGCTTAGACCATAAGTGTGTTGTTCTCCAGTCTGTACAGTGTCTTGTTCTTGTGGATCAATATGTTCATTGATCTTTGTAGGGTCCATTTTCATGTAGGTTATAAAGGTGTAGATAGATCAATCTTGGACATCCTTAGGTCTTTGGTCGATTCCCTTTTTGACTTGTATTACGTTAATATGATTATTAACTAGGCTCATCCTGCATTGCTGTCAAATTGGCAATGGCGATAACCATTTGGTCTTCTCCATCTGAGATCTACTATTCAAAGTTGGGTTCATATACACTTCTTCTTTGTCTAACGACATAGATCTGTTAGGACGGACCGTTTGCATTCTGCTTCCATGTCTTGGCTGTGGATTATATTAGCTGCAGGTGGCATGTTTGCCACTGATGTTGTTTTTCCGATTATGGTTCTTCTTTGGGTTATAGGCCTTCTAAAGGTATCTATCTGCTGCATCATATAGGTAGCTCAGTTTGGCTTTTACTTTATAAATGCAGCTCCATTCTGTTCTCATAGATTAGACTGTTAAGCAGTTTACATCCCACCCAACAGCATAGTGGTATGTCTTATCTGTTCTCTAAACCCACCGTCAGCATTCGTTGTTGGTAGACTTATTTTTACGGATGGCATTTTGAAATATTGGGCATGGCGAAATCTTTTTGGTAGTATTGGGATTTGCATCCCAACCAATACCATATACTGATATTGAGCAGTTATGCATGTTTTCTCCTTTTTTTTAATAAACAGAGTGAGTAACACTTCCTTCTTCACAGTGTTTTCTGAAAAAATTTGTCAGTGTTGTGAACTTTTTTGGCTACCTATTCCCTACCCCAGGGCATTTTTTGAGGGCATGTGTCATTTATAGCCCTGCAGTCCTTGTTGAATTATAGATGACCCATTGCCAGTAGATTTTAAAGCTGCTCTTTGAGGAAACAGCCACTTAGGATGGCAGCATTTCTACGTTGCCAACTCTGCTTGCTAGGGAAACAGAACCTTTGCTGCAAGTGTGTGCTTGTTAGGTTGGCATATAAGAGTGGAATGTCCGCAGGGACAAAACCCCATAAGTTTTTGCCTCCATTAATACTTTGTTTTGTCCCGTTTACGTTGTAAGTTTGTATCAGAGCAAAATTGGATGAAAGTATTGTCTTTGGTTCTAGGTGTACAGAATCTTGTTCATTTTAGACATCTATACATATACTCTACTTGATCGTTTGGGTCCTTTTACCAGGTATGTTATTACAGGGTGTTGAGTAGACAAATCTTGTTATTCCATAGGTGTTTCAGGTTTTATTATTAGGGATGATTGTATGATTATGCATGTATTAGTATATATGATATATGGTTGTTTTAACATACAGTATAGTTTTCTAATTTAATCCATTTTATCATCCTCTGTTCACCCCCTTTCTTTGGCCTTAACTCCCCATAAGTTTGTTTTCTCCATCTGTGAGATCGTCTTTTTTTCTGTGGAAATATGTTCCATTGTTATGAAATTTTCCTCCTTACGACATAAGTGATTATACTAGGAACTTGTGTCTTTCCTCAAATTGCCTGACTTACTTTACGTTGTATGATTATGTTCTAGGCTCACAATCTGTGTCGCGAGCTATGCCATTCTTTTTATTTTTCTTCCGTGATTAATATTCAAATTTGTTCCATATACCACTTCTTCTTTGTCCATCTTATTTGATGGACCTTTTTTTTGTGCTTACTGTCTTGGCTATTTCAGTATTGCTGCAGTTGCACATTTGCCCTGATGTTGTCACTTTCCAATTCTGGTCTTCTTAGGGTATAGGCCACTAGGGGTACCCTTGCTGCTTCATATCGGTAGCTCAGTATTTACCTTTTAAATGCACAGCTCCATTCTGTACTTGTGATTAGCTCGTTACCAGTTTACATCCCACCAAGGAGCATAGAAGGTACACCTTTCTCCACTCACCCGTTCAGCATTCGATAGTTGGTATAGAATTTTTACGTGATGGCATTTTGAATATTGGTGTGCGAAATTCTTTTTGTAGTTTGATGATTTGCGTCCAACACAATAATTCCTGATATTGAGCATGTTATGCATGTTCTCTCCTTTTTTTTAAATAACAGTAGTGAGTAACACTTCCCTCTTCACAGTGTTTTCACTGGAAAAATTTTCCGTGTTGTGAACTTTTTGCACCTATTCCCTACCCCAGGATATTTTTTGAAGGGCATGAGTCATTTATAGCCCTGCAGTCCTTGTGATGACTATTAAAAAAAACCTATTGGGCACCATTGGCAGTTTAAAAGCTTGCTCTTTGAGGGGAAGACGGCCTTAGGGTGGCAAGCATTTCTGGACGTTGCCAATCTCTGCTTTGCTAGGGAAAACAGAACCCTTGCTGCAAGTGGTGCTTTAGGGTTGCAGATAAGAGTGGAATGTTGCAGGACAAAAACCCCAAAGTGTTTAGCTAGGCCTCCTTTAATACTGTTTGTGGTCGTTAAGTTGTAGTATTGTATCAAGAGCAAATTCGATTGAAAAGTGTCTTTGTTCTAGGGTGTACAGAATCTGCTCATATTAACATCTATACATATATCTATTGATCTTTGGGTCCTGTTCCATGTGGTTTTTTATTACAGGGTGTTGAGTTAGTACAATTCTTGGTATTTTGGTAGTGTTTGGGTCATATAATTTTTGCATGTATGTATATGGATGATTATACCCCAATATCCTGATTTATCCATTGCTCACCCTTTTTTGTTAAGATTGTATGTATTGATTGATATTGCTTTAACCTTGCTATGTTGTTTTTGGTTTCTGTTAGGGCCCCAGTTGTGGCAGCCAGGCCTCTTCATTTATCGCGGTTGCGTGGGCCTTCCTCACACGGGCACCATCCAGTTGCAGAGCACGCTTTAGACGCGCGAGGCTAACAGCCGTGCTCGTCGGGCTTGTCGCTTCTAAGTGGATCCTGAAAGACCAGTCTTTTTCTGGAGGCGAAGTATATGACTCTCATTGTTACTGCGCCATCAGGGAAGCCCGCTCAACCTTTTCTTTGGCTTAATCTTAAGTGTGTCTTCTCATCTGAGATTGTTTTTTCTGTGGAAATATGTTCAGTGTTATGATCTTTTTACGACTTAAAGTGATAATTCTAGGACTTGGTTCTTTAGGCTTCTGACTTACTTCACGTTGTGTGATTATGTCTAGGCTCATCTGTGCGCTCATTTCTGTTACGTGTGGCATTTTTTATTTTTCTAATTCCATTCATGTTGTTTATACCACTTATTCTTTGTCTATCTATTATGGACCTTTTTTTTGCTTACAGTCTTGGCTGTCATATCTGTATGGCTGAAGTGCACATTTGCCATGCCTGTGTCTTTACGATTTCTGGTTTCTTAGGTTTTTGGTCCCACTAGGTCTTCCGGCTGCATCATATGTTAGCTCAGTTTTGTACCTTTTAAATGCTGCTCCATTATGTTTCTCATGATTTAGCCTGTTAACAGTTTACATCCAACCAAACAGCATAGTGGTATGTCCTTTCTTTCTCCTCTACACTCACCACCTTCAGCATTCGTTGTTGGTAGAATTTTTGCTGGATGGCATTTTGAATGATTGGTGGCAATGAAATTTCTTTTTGGTAGTTTTGGATTGTTGCATGTCTCCAACCATATAATTCCTGATACTGAGCTGTTATGCCTATGTTTCTTTCTTTTTTTTTAAATAACATAGAGTGAGTAACTACTTCTTCTTCTTCACAGTGTACTTCTGGAAAAATTTTCAGTGTTTGTGAACTTTTTTGGGCTCATTCCACTACCCCAGGATTTAATTTTGAGGGGGCATGATTTTCATTTATAGCCCTGCAGTCCTTGTGAATATGTAGTGACCAGTTTGGCAGTAGATGTTAAAGCTGCTCTTTGAGGGGAAACGGCCACAGGGACTGGCAGACATTTCTACGTTGCCACAACTCTCTGCTTGCTAGGGAAACAGAAACCTTGCTGGCAAAGTGGTGTTCGGGGGTTAGGTTGCAAATAAGAGTGGAATGTCGCAGGACAAAACCCCATAAGTTTAGTCCTCTTAATAACTTGTTGGTGTGTTAAGTTGTAGTTTTGTATCAAGAGGCAAATTGGATTGAAAATGTCTTTGAGTTCTAGGTTACAGAATCATTGTATCATTTTAAGTGTACATTTCTTATCGGAGTTAAATGTGATTAGAGTGTCCCCGTGATTGTCTGGCTGTACCAGATCTGTCAATGATTCATATACATGTGTCTGTTCATCCTAGGATCCTGTTACCATGTTATGTTATTACAGATTGTGGAGTAGACCTCCTTGGTATTTGGTAGTAGATGTTTGGTCCTTAGATATTTTATATGTATTGGTGATTATATAAATTCATCTAGTTTATGTGTTATATGGTTATATACATTTAACATACGTTAGTATTATATCTTTTAGCCCCATAATCCCTAATTTATGCATCCTCTGTCCTTTCATGTTTGTTAACCATTAGTTCGCTGAGTTTTCTAAGTCTGTGAGTGTCTTTTTCTGTGGAAATATGTTCATTGGTAGGCAATTCTTAGGATAACATGTATAAAGGATACCATAGGATATTGGTCATTTTATTACCCTTTTGACTTACTTAACCTAATATGAATATTTCTAGGCTCATCTGCAGTAGCCTGAAAACGGCACTGCTCATTTTGTTCCGAGGCTACTATTCCATTCAGTTACGTATACCGCTTCTTCTTTGTCCATTTATCTGTTTGACGACATGTTAGTTTCCGCGCATGTCTTGGCTGTCGTAAATATTGCTGCAGTGCATGTTTGCCTGTAGTGTGCCTTTCGCATTCTGGTCTTCTTAGGGTTATAGGCCCACTAGGGGATCGGGCCACATTCACATGGTAGCTCAGTTTTTACCTTTTAATGCAGCTCCATTCGGTTCTCATGATTAGCTGTTACCAGTTTAACATCCAACCAACAGCATAGTGGTATGCATTTTCTCCTCACCTCACACGTCAGCATTCGTTGTTGGTAGAATATTTTACGGATGGCATTTTGAATATTGGGTGGCGAAATTCTTTTTGTAGTTTGGATTTGCATCCAACCCAATAATTCCTGATATTGAGCTGTTATGCATGTTCTTCTTTTTTTTAAATGACAGAGTGAGTAACACTTCACTCTTCACAGTGTTTTCTTGAAAAAATTTTTCCGTGTTGTGAACTTTTTATGCTACATAAAAAATGGTTGGAACCCAGGATATTTTTTGAGGGCATGAGTCATTTACAGCCCTGCAGTCCTTGTGAATATTATGTGACCATTGGCAGTAGATTTAAAAGCTGCTCTTTGAGGAAATGGCCTTAGGGTGGCAGCAGCATTTCTACCGTTGCCAACTCTGCTGTGCTAGGGAAAACAGAGACCTTGCTGCAAGTTGGTGCTCTTTAGGTTGCAGATTAGAGTGGAATGTGGCAGGACAAAAACCCCATAAAGTTTTAGCCTCCTTAATTCTTTTTTGTGTCTTTAAGATGTAGTGTGTATCAGAGCGAATTTTGAATTGACAAAATGTCTTTTGTTCTTAGGTGTACAGAATCTTGTTCATTCATTACACCTTATACATATATCTAATTTATTTTTGGGACATCCTTTTCCATGTAGGTTATTACAGGGTGTTGAATAGACAATTCTTGTTATTCCATAGGTCTTTGGGGATGATATATTTCACATGTATTAGTACATGGTTGTTAACCTCCCAATATCCTGATTTATCCAATGCTCTCACCAACTGGAGCAACAACCTTTTTTTTTTAAGATTTATTTATTGATTGATTTGCTTGCTTGCTTGCTATGTTGGGTTTTTGTTTTCTGTGCTAGGGCTTATCCTCTAGTTGTGGCAATAGCGGACGGCCACTCTTCATCTCTTATCGCGGTGTGTTGGGCCTCTCACCATCACGGCCCTGTCCCGTTGCAGAGCACAGGCTCCAGACGCGCAGGCCTCAGCAGCCGTGGCTCACTGGCTTAGTCGCTCCGCGGTATGTGGGATCCTCCCAGACCAGGGCACGATCACCAGCGCGTCCCCTGATTACTGCACCCAGCAGGCAGACTCTCAGAACCACTGCGCCACCAGGGAAGCCCGCCTCAGCAACTTTTCTTTGGACTTAACCATACGTGTGTGTCTGTCTCCATCTGAGATTGTCTTTTTCTGTGGAAATTTGTTCATTGTATATGAATTTTCATACGACCATAAGTGATTATTCTAGGACTTTGGTCTTTCGCATTCTGGACTTACTTTCACGTTGTGATGATTATGTCTAGGCTCATCTGTGGCGCTGTCTATGCCATTCTTTATTTTCTTCTTCATGATGGAAATTAACAATATTTCAAAGTTGTCATTTATATACCACTTCTTCTTTGTCTATCTGTTTATGGACCTTGTTTTTTAGCTTCCATGTGTCTGGCTATTTCCAGTATTGCTGCAACAGTGCACATTGCCCCGCCTGTTGTCTTTCCGATTCTGGAGGCTGCAACTTATGTTATAGGCCCAAAAAGGTACCCTGCTGCCTCACATCCATGGTAGCTCCTTATGTTTTTTACCTTTTAAAGCAGCTCCATTCAGGTTTTCGTTAGTGCTGTTACCACTTTACATTCCCACCCAGCAGCTAGAAGGTACACAGTTCTCTAAAATTTCCCTTCTAGCATATTATAGGGTTGGTAGACTTTTTGCTTGGTCATTTGACTGGTGTGAGCTTGAAGACCACTTACTTTGGAGGTTGGATTGAGCATGTGGCTAATAAATTCCATATACTGAGCTTTAGGCATGTCCATTTGTTGTTTTTTCTTTTCTTTTTTTGTTCAAGAGCGAGTACAACTTTCCTCTTCACATTGACTTCTTGAAAAATTTGTCATGTGCTGAAATTTTCTTGCCTATTCCCTACCCCAGGGCAAACTTTGTCTATCTGTTTATGGACCTTTGGGCTTCAGGTATTAGGCTAGTTCATTTTACAGCCCTGCAGTCCTTGTGACTATTAAGCAACCATTAGCACTGGGTTTAAATCTGCTGCTGTTATGGGAAACAGCCACAAGGACGGTCAGCATTATGTGACGTTCTCAATCTCTGTTACTAGGGCAACAGAGTCTTCCTGGCGGTAGTGTCCGGGGGTTGTAAATTAGAGTGGAAATGTGCGGGGGACAAGCCCCCAGAGTTTATGTCTCCTTACTCCTGTTTGTTTTTTAAAGTTAACGTATATTTCTCTATCGGAGTAAATTTGATTAGAGTGTTGTGATTGTTACTGGCTGTACAGAATCTGCTCTCAGTGATATCATTACATGTGTCATGTTGTTCATCCTCGGATCCTGTTACCATGTATGTTATTACAGAATGTTGAGTAGACCTCCCTTGGTATTTTGTAGATGTTTGGTCTTTAATATATTTTTATATGGTATTGGTGATTTATATAATTTCATGCTAGTTTATATGTTATATGGATTTATATACATTTAACATACATTAGTATATGTATGTTAGCCCCATAATCCTAAATTTATCCATCCTCTGTCCTTTCATGTTTGTTAACCATTAGTCGTTTTCGTTTTCTAAGTCTGTTGAGTGTCTTTTCTGTGGAAATATGTTCATTGGTAGCCCATCTTAGGATAACATGTATCAATGATACACCATAGGATATTGGTATTCCCTTGTTGGACTTACTTACCCTAATATGATTATGTTCTAGGCTCATCTGCAGTCCTGAAGACGGCACTGCTCATTTTTAGTTCCCGAGGCATACTATTCCCATTCAGTATTATAATCCGCTTCTTCTTTGTCCATTTATCTGTTGACGGACATAAGTTAGTTTTCCGCGCATGTCTTGGCTGTCTGTAAAATATTGCTTGCAGTGCATGTTTGCTGTGTGTGCCTTTCCGATTTCTGGTCTTCTTAGGGTATAGGCCCACTAGGGGATCGGACGGTCATCTGGTAATCATATTACTTAGCCTCTACAGTTTTTACCTTTTCAATGCAGCTCCATTCTGTTCTCATGATTAGCTGTTACCAGTTTTACATCCAACCAACACATAGTGGTATGCCTTTCTCCACTTCACCTACGCCGTGGCAGCATTTTTATTCGTTGTTGGTAGAATTTTTAATGGATGCATTTTGAATATTGGGTGGCGAAATCTTTTTGTAGTTTGGATTTGCATCCAACCAATAATTCCTGATATTGAAAGCAGTTATGCATGTTCTCTCCTTTTTTTTAAATAATACAGAGTGAGTAACACTTCCCTCTTTCACAGTGTTTTCTGGAAAAATTTTCCGTGTTGTGAACTTTTTTGGCCATTCCCTACCCCAGGATATTTTTTGAGGGCATGAGTCATTTATAGCCCTGCAGTCCTTGTGAATTATAGTGACCATTGGCAGTAGATTTAAAGCTGCTCTTTGAGGAAACGGACGCCTTAGGTGGCAGCATTTCTACGGTGCCAAAGCTCTGCTTGCTAGGGAAACAGAACCTTGCTGCAAGTGGTGCTTTTAGGTTGCAGATAAGAGTGGAGAATGTGCGCAGGACAAAACCCCAATAAGTTTTAGCCTCCTTAAATACTTGTTTGTGTCGTTTAAGTTGTTAGTTTGTTAATCAGAGCAATTTGGATTGAAAAATGTCTTTGTTCTAGGTGTACAGAAATCTTGTTCAATTTACATCTATACATATATCTATTGATCTTTGGGGTCCTTTTCCATGTAGTTTATTACAAGGGTGTTGAGTAGACAATTCTTGGGTATTCCATAGGTCTTTGGGGTCATGATATATTTTGCATGTATTAGTATATGGTTGTTTAACCCAAAATATCCTGAATATAGCCTAATTTATCCTTGATTGCTCACAAATTTTCTTGTTGGCTTAAATTCCTCGCGAGGCTGTGCGGAGGGGAAGTGCCAGTGGGCCTTCTTCTCCCGGGGGGGAGCATCTGAGATCGTCTTTTTTCTGTGGCATAAGTGTGTCTTCTCCATCTGAGATTGTCTTTTTCTGTGGAAATATGTTCATTGTTATGAATTTTAATACGATATAAGTGATATACTAGGACTTTGGTCTTTCGCATTCTGACTTACTTCACGTTGTGTGATTATGACTAGGCTCATCTGTGGCGCTGTCTATGCCATTCTTTTATTTATCTTCATGATTAATATTCAAAGTTGTTCATATACCCCTTCTTCTTTGTCTATCTGTTTATGGACCTTTTTTTTGCTTCCGTGTCTTGGCTATTTCAGTATTGCTGCAGTGCACATTTGCCTGCCTGTGTCTTTCCGATTCTGGAGGTCTTAGGTTATAGGCCCAAAAGGTACCCTGCTGCCTCATATGGTAGCTCAGTTTTTACCTTTTAAAGCAGCTCCATTCAGTTTTCGTTAGTGCTGTTACCACTTTACATCCCACCAGCAGCTAGAAGGTACACAGTTCTCTAAAACCCCTTCAGCATTTTTGGTTGGTACACTGTTTGCTGATGGTCATTTGACTGGTGTGAGCTGAAACATTTATGGAGGTTGGATGAGCATGTGGCAACTAATTCCATATACTGAGCTTTAGGCATGTCCTGTTTTTTCTTTTCCTTTTTTTTTCAAGAGCGAGTACAACTTTCCTCTTCACATTGACTTCTTGAAAATTTTGTCATGTGTTGAATTTTCTTGCCTATTCCCTATCCCAGGGCACTTTTTGAGGGCAGGTGTCATTTACAGCCCTGCAGTCCTTGTGAGTATTAAGCAACCATTAGCACTGGGTTTAAATCTGCTGTTATGGGAAAC
>JANTQK010007215.1:75787-98841 GCA_029224305.1 Caperea marginata | reverse complement strand
AGACTCTTCCAAAAAAGCATCAACTTATTCTGTCCTGTGATCTAATAAGAAATTAACATATAGGGCTTCCCTGGTGGCGCAGTGGTTGAGAATCTGCCTGCCAATGCAGGGGACACGGGTTCGAGCCCTGGTCTGGGAAGATCCCACATGCCGCGGAGCATCTAAGCCCGTGAGCCACAACTACTGAGCCTGTGCATCTGGAGCCTTTGCTCCGCAACAAGAGAGGCCGCGATAGTGAGAGGCCTGTGCACCGCAATGAAGAGTGGCCCCCACTTGCCGCAACTAGAGAAAGCCCTCGCACAGAAACGAAGACCCAACACAGCCAAAAATAAAAATTAATTAATTAATTTTAAAAAAAGAAATTAACTATAAAAGATGAATAATAAAAAATTCATGAATAAATAAACGAATAAATCATTAGAGACCTTAGAATTAATGTTTCAATAACTTTCTACATCACTGCCCTTATATTTAAGTGAATAATACTATTAAAAGTTAATAAATATAACCAAAATTACTCTCATTCATTACCTTATTTAAAAAGATCTGTGAGGTCTACAATATAATTCTAATTTTATGTGTTGAGGAAACCAAAGGTTCAATTCTCATCCTACCACACTTACCACACTCCGCAGAAATAAGTAAGATTTATAGCAGAATGTTGTAGGACAAATATAGAGAGTTATAAAGGTCCAAGTGAGAGAGTGAGATCACAACCAAAGGTATTATGTAGCAGGCATCACTAGAGAGTTGGAGGGAACAGAATGAGGCGGGATAACATTGGTGAGAACATTAGGAGTATTCAAGGTAAAGCAAATAGTCCAATTTGGTGGAAATAGCATACATATTGAGAAACAGTTATAGGAAAGAATGGAGGAGTAATTGACATCCATATTAGAGGGCCTAAATATCAAGTTGACAAGAATGTACATAGCTATGGAAAAACATAGGAGCCCTGTGTACTTGCAAACAGTGAAATAACATAACTCAAACTCTTCTTTAGAAGCATTCAGAAGATAAACAAAGGCAGCATATGCTTGATGGACTGGAAAGGAAAAGTTTGGAAATAATCTAGAAGAGAGTGACTGGAAGTTAAAGGTCTCACATATTTCCCTTAGTAAGTGTGGGTTATACTGAGAGCAAGTCTTGGTAATGGAGATTTGCAACTAGGTCACCATTTGGGGAAGAATCCTATCTGGCCTCAAGAAGAGTATGCTTGACCTAATTTACTTTGACGCTTCTGTTGCTCTAGCACCAGTTTCTTCTCATCTGGTTCCTATATCTGAAATATGCTGCCTTGCCCCGTCATAGTTAGAATGTTCAACACAAGCATGTCCACTGGGCCATCTTTTCAGAACCTGGCCATCTTTACTTTTTTGCAGCATTTAACCTTAGCTGAGTTTTGGTCCTCCTTCCTATCCCTGAGCTTTTCTACATCAGTGCCTGTGGAGATGTAGATTCAGATGCAATCACTTCTAAGGGAGTTGGGAAGTAGGCTGACTTAGAAGGGCTGAGAGAACATACACCAGCTCATAGAACAGGAGTCTGCCTAATTGTAGTTTATCAGTAATTACTACCTGAGTGGTTATCAAAACTTTAGCATATATCAAAATCATTTAGAGGGCTTGTTAATACATAGATTGCTGGGTGCCACCCCCATTGTTTCTGATCTTATTCAGTGATGGGACTGGTGTCTGGGTACCACATTTTGAGAACCACTGCTCTAACAGAAGACTGAACTGCAGCCTCAAAACTTGCTTTTATTGATGTCTCTTGCATTTAGTAGCAGAGAACTCAAAGGCAAATATTGTTTTTCAGTGGCTGTAGATGGTATGAATGGACAAAGTGTCATCCAAAAGCTGTATTGAATAAGAATTTACAGTCTTTGGGAGATATATCCCTTTACTATTCATACTTTCAAGAAGTAATAGGATTGTTGTGTTTTTCTTAAATAAAATTTTAACTCTTGTTAATATTTGGAAGTAAGTATGCACAAATTCATGAGTTAAAATTATGATTATAAGTACATACTCAAAGGTTTCTTAGATTAAAAGAAATTGTATTTTATGAGTGATAGTAATGATAATGTTGGTTAAGGCTTATTATGACTACTTTATAACTTTTGTGAATCTAAAATGTCATTGGCGTTCAAATAGCTTACTTCTATTAATGAACAAAAATGACTTTATTCGTATCAGTTCCAAAGTGATTAGCTTTCATGTTATAAAGCTAAGCAAAACCACAGTCAATTCATCTACTAGCCACTCTTTCCTGCTATGTATGGTGAGACAATCGACTCTTCAGACTGATTCTGACAACACTGGTTTCCGTATATAAAGAGAAAAACTGAAACGAGGGAGTTGTTTATGCAGAGAAGCAATAATTAGGTCTTAGCTGAAAAATAATGCACCTCTAATTTTCCAATACTACTCCATTTACCAGCAAGGGGAAATAGCTCAGTATATGTCATACCACATCTAGGACAACTTTACATGATTATGTAATCCTATTAGATTATAAGCCCTTTATGCATTTTCAACATATTTTAATTACCAATTACATTTATTACTTGATTCTTTTTTCCATGTTTTTCTTCCTATAACTATTTTGACAGCTAATTCTTTAAATACTCCCATAGATACTCAGAAAATTTTTATTTTGTCTTTAGTAGGGAACTCCACTGAAAAGAAACAATAGAGCATTTCTTTAAGAGAGTAAGAAAGAGGGAAGTTCTGCTTTGATTTTGACTGGTATCAAGCTGATGGAAGATCTCTTTTCCTCCAATGGGTTAGTCAGTATAAGGTATGGCACAAGGCCAAGAGAGAACTGTTTCTCAGTTCACTCTAAGACTGTTTGTCTCAGGATAATTCTCCCAGTTTAAGTGAATTTCAGGTGCATTAGCCTTAACTATATTCAAATGAAAGTGTAAAAATATATCATGAAGTGTAAAAATATATATCAATTACATATACATATCCAAAAAGTTGAACTAAGATCATTTCTTCACACCATAAGGAAAAGTTAAATCAACATGGATTATAGACCTAAGTGTAAGAGCTAAAATTATAACATGCATAGATGAAAATATTGAAGAAAATTGTCAAGACTTTGTGTTACATAAAGAGTTCTTAGATACAACACCAAAACTAAGAGCCACAAAAGACAAAACAATTGATAAATTGGATTTTATTAAAACTAAAATTGCACTTCAAAAAGCACAAAAAACAAAAAGACAAGGCACAGATTGGAATAAAATATTTGCAAATCATATATCTGAAAAACAACTTGTATTCAGAATATATAAAGAATTCTTACAACTCAATAATAAGACAAATTACTAATTTAAAAATGGGCAAAGCTTAAATAGAGATTTCACCAGTGAAGATATATGGAACGTTAACATGCATATGAAAACTTGATCAACCTCATTAATCACTATGGAAATGTAAATTAAAATCACAGTCGGACCATTATATAGACTTAGAATGGTCTTAATCAAAAAGACAGACAATATCAAGAGTTAGCAGAGATGTGGAAAAACTGGCATTCTCTTACACATTGGGTGAAAATGTAAAATGACACAGTCACTTTGGCAGTTTGACAATTTCTTAAATAGTTGAACATAAATTTACCATTTAATCCAGCAATTCCACTCCTAGGAATCTACCCCAAAGAAGTGAAATCATGTGTCTACACAGACTTTCAGGTGAATGTTCATAGAAGCATTATTTGTAATAGTCCCAAACTAGAAATGATCCAGATGCTCATCAATCGGTGAATAGATAAAATATTGTATATTCCTATACTTGAATATTATTCTGCAGTAAAGTTGAAAGATACTGATACATACTGCAGCATAAATGAAAGTGAAAGAAAGATTCAGAGGATTACGTATTGTATGATTTCACTTTATGAAATATTCCCCAAGAGTGAATTTATATAAAGACAGAAAGCAGACAGTGATTCCCTAGGGCTGGGAGCAGAAGCTGAGGGGAAAAAATGTTTTTGCTGCAAAGATCGCCTGTAGGGAATTACTTCAGCTTGATGAAAGTCCCTAATATTGGAATTTAGCTGATTGGTTACACAATTCTACACAATTTACTAAAAATTCATTGAATTGTCATACAAATCCGTGAATGTGAATTGTTGTAACAATTTTTGTTTGTAGAATTAGTTCCCACTAAAAACTAACAAATAAAAATTGTTACCAAAGGTCTTTATAAAGTGGCTTGTATTAACCATCATTTTTTGCTGAAAAATCAAAGCTCTGAATTAAAGTACTCTATCGAGTGTTCAGAGGCCATATTCATGTTTAACTGCTGAAGTACAACTCACTATAATAATTGAGGATGGAAAGGTGGTATGGTTCCTTTATATAATTGGCCCTTTAAAATGTACCAATAGTCAGTGATCCTTACATTTATTTAAGTTTTTGTTTTTGTTTTTAATAGTGTATTATTTTTGTGAAGTATCAGTTATAGTGGCCATAACTTCTTCTAATGGTTGTAATGAAGAAAGATAAAATGAATATCTCCTGAATTAATCATATTCATATTCATGCGCAATTATACTAATATTTATTATGTATTCAATTCCGAGTTTATTAAACACCATGCCTAGTCCAATTCAGGCGCTGCTAATTACATAAATACCAAAGAACTGGGTAGCTTATACACAATAGGAAATATATTTCCCTCATTTTACTAGAAGCTGGAAGTCGGAATTTTGTGATGGTTACACAATTCTAAAAATTTACTAAAAATTCATTGAATTGTATACCAACCGTGAAACAATTTTATGATATGTAAATTAGTCCCACTAAAACTAAAAAATATGTTACAAGGTCTATATAAAGTGCATGATTAACCATCATTTTTGTGAACTCAAAGCTCTGAATTAAAGTACTCTATCGAGTGTTCAGCATAATCATGTTAACTGCTGACGTACACCTTCCTAATAAATGAGGAAGGAAATGTGGTTCTGTTTCTTTATATAATTGGCCCTTAAAATGACCAAGTCAGTGATCCATACATTTATTTAAGTTTTTTGTTTGTTTTTAATAGTGTATTATTTTTGAGAAGTCTCAGTTATAGTGGCATAACTTCATCTAATGTTAGTAATAAGAAAGATAAAATGATATCTCCTGATTTAACATATTCATATTCATCAATTCAACTAATATTTATTATGTATTCAAATAGAGTTTATTAACACCTGGCCTAGTCCATTCAGGCTGCTATTACAAAATACCACAGACTGGGTAGCTTATAAACAATAGAAATATATTTCCCACATTTCTAGAAGCTGGAAGTCGAAGATCAGGGAGCCAGCATGGTTTGGTGAAATTCTTCTCATTGTATCCTCACATGGTGAAGTAAGGTAGGGAGCTCTCTGGGGTCTCTTTTATAAGAGCCCTAATCCCATTCATGAGGGCAACACCTTCCTGACCTAATCACTCCAAAGGTCCACCTCCAAATACCATCACACTGCAGATTAGATTTTCAACATATGAATTTCAGGGTGACACAAACATTCAGACCACAGCATCCACCATACACGAGTCAACTTTAGAATATATGATCGTGTACGTATTTCTCAAATTTGCTTATCTTGGCCCACCTCAATTGTATTTTCGTACATGTGGATGTTATTATACTTAACTCAGATTGAAAAATGTGTCTTCATTCATGATCTAACACACATAAAATGTCTTAATCCAATCATACATGATAGACCATAGGACAAACATTCCCTGCATACCTTCCCCCACCATTAAATATTAAAAGTGAACTCACAAGCTAAGTAGTAATGGGTGTCTTGAATGCGTAGTGTAAGTAGATAAATGAAATCACACCTGATTAGCTGCCAGTTCATTAGGGAGCTAAATATTTCCCGGATAGTTATTGGCAGCACAATAGTCACACATTTCATGTTTGAAATCTTTTAACAAACGTGGAAGTGAAAAAATAGAGGAAAAAACAAGTGCCAATGATTTGCTCATCCACCAACATTCTTTTAGGTTCCTGACTCAACCTCTTCTCATACTCTCGAAATGAAGATTTTCTTAGCTTTAGTTTCAATAACTTCAATTATACTACTCCGTTACTTTAGACTCTCTAATTAGGATATTAAATATCATCTGCTGGCCAAAAATTTTTTTTCTAAATTGGGTCACTTGCCTTCAGTTGTTTCCCAGTGGTCAACATGATGACTTAACAATGAATTCTGTCATATCCTGAATCTATATAATTCTTTTGCAGTTGTATATATTAGGTTAAATCATTTGTTTTCACCAGTGCAACCAGTCAACCAACCAACCAACTAATCCCTCAAATCTATCATTTGCTAGTTTGAAATTAAAAGTATAAAGCCTTTTAAAGTATAAACATAAAGTCAGAATATCTTTCCAAAGATAACTTCATTAATAGATATATACATGTTATGTATGTATTATATGCATATACATATACTCACATGTATGTCTCTTTCGGTATAGATATAGATGGATATAGATATAGGTATAGGTATAGATACAGGTATAAAGGTATAGATATAGATATAGATATATGCATGCCCTTGTGTAATCCCTTCCCCTTGAGTATAGATGGGAACCTTGACTTGCATCTGACTGACAAATTAAGGCAAAAGTGAGAGAATGTATGTGATTATACACACATGATTACATGAATATGTCATATAAGATTGCAGCACCTGTCAGACTGGAGTCCCTCTCTGTTGGTGGCTTTGAGGAAGGAACACTTCATGAGTCAGGGAACTGCAGGTGGCCTTTGGTAGCTGAGAGGGGTCTCCAGCCAACAGCCAGCAAGAAATTGAAATCTTCAGTTTTACAGCCAAAAGTAAATGAATTCTGCCAACAACCTGAATCAACTTGGAAGTAAACCCTTCCCCAGTAGAACCACAGATGATATGCCAGGTACAACCAACACACTTTGATTGCAACTGAGGCATTGTGACCAATGTCTTGCACTGTGGCTTGGAACCAGCTAAGGCATTCCCAGACTCCTGACACATGGAAACTGTGAGATTATAAACGTGTATGGTTTTAAGCTGTTAAATCTGTTAAATATTGTTATGCAGCAGTTGGCAACTCATGCAAATT
The DNA here is from genome assembly GCA_029224305.1 of Caperea marginata. Classification (NCBI taxonomy): domain Eukaryota; kingdom Metazoa; phylum Chordata; class Mammalia; order Artiodactyla; family Neobalaenidae; genus Caperea; species Caperea marginata. The sequence continues at coordinate 91,721 of JANTQK010007215.1, read as the reverse complement.
TTAGTACCTGAAAGCATGATGCTGCTGGAACAAACCGAACTAAAAATTGTGAGACTTATTTTAGAGCCAGGCACTGGGTGGAAGTTGCAAGAATTTCTGAGGAGCATAATAGAGAAAGCCTAAATGTCCTTCAACAGACTGTTAGTAGAAATCTGGACTTTTAAGAATGCTGATATTGAGAGCAGTTCATATATTTTCTCATCTATGACATTAGGATTAATACATTCAATAACTTTGTCATGAAATTAAAATTAAACTTCTGAGACTACTTACTATTAAAGTGTTCTTTTTTTCAAGGATGACTAAAAATATTCCTTCTAGTTCAAGAATGACTAAAAAGGACAGCTTTCTGCCCTTGGGCAAGGCATACCATTGTTAATTGAAGTTAGGTTCTCATTTGTAAATTGAAGCACTGGTTAACTAAAGCAGTGATTTTGCAGATGATTCTGGCAACCGATTTCTCTTTACAAATGAAAGCTGGGGCAGAAATGCAGTAAGTGTTGAGGAAGCATTGGTCAACCCATATTTACTCCTGCCCAGTTAGCCACTTTCACACTATTCCATGGCTTCATGGTCCCTAAGGATGCTCCTTGGAAACAGATTAGTAACAAAATTGGGAAATCTTTAAACTATATGATCCAAAGTCAGGTAAAGTGTCAACTAACTCATTCATGTTTGGATGCAGAGGACATACACACACACACACACACGCACACATGCACACACACACACAGTGGATCATTTAATACATGGTCATGGAAAAATTGTTTACAGTGGATCATTTAATGACATGGTCATGGAAAAATTGTTTTATTATCTTTTTCCAAGTAGCTAATTCACCCCCAATCTGGAGCAGCTATGAGAAACACAGTTTACACAAAGTTTTGTCAAACCACGTGTTTGAAAGAGCAAGTCCTGATCAAATTACAAGTTCAAAAGCAGGTTCTGGAAACTCAGAAATCAGTCAAGACTTAAATTCTATAGCTTAAAAATTTGATCAATAATTCTGGCAAAATACCTTTATTTTCTAGGTCTAAGAATATAATCTTGTCATCACATTATGTTCTCTTAAGAAATCCTGACAGTTTAAGTGTGACTCTAAGTCACCTATAAAGAGGGAAAGTCTATAATTAAATGCTTTGTAGTCAGCTTCTCCCCTCAGAGCAATCTGCCCTCAAATTGATCAGAATCCTCTCCAGGGAGGTCCTCGCTCTCGCATAAACTACTAACTTTCTAAATGTGGAATTAAATTATTTTGTGTATACTACCAGTCTACTTTAAAAAGCTCCTTCTAAATAAGAAGGAAAAACCACAGAGCTGGGACCAATCTAATACTCGTATAACCTTGCTTAATAGTGTGTGGAAACAAGAAAAACACCCCTGAACTCCCATTTTCTCCTTCCTGTCCCGGTCGTTGATATGATGAGGTTATGGCTAGGTTATCGTGGATTCTGTTGCTTAGTCCTCATGTTACATTGCCATAAAACCGTTGTTATACAACATTTTATGCAAGAGGAAACTGAATCTCAGAGAAAACAAACAAACAAAAGTCACATAGCAATAACCTAACCATGCCAGAGCTAAGTTTTTGAGTTAATCAGAATGATAAGAGAGCAATGCATAGAAATAGGAAAAAGCAGCGTTCAGAGTGTGTGTGTCGTGTGTGTGTGTGTATGTGTGTGTGTGTGTGTGTGTGTGGTGTGTGTTAACTGCGGGTTTAGACGCGGGCTGCTTGATTTATACAGTCCCATGGGCTAAGTAATCTACTAGACATCACTAGAAGATACCTACAAATGGATACTCCATTCATTCATATCATGTAAGGACACACTAGGCACAGCTATATGCCGTATTAAGTGTTGGGGGCTCCTTGGTGAAGAAGATGTGGTTGACTTTATGTAAATTAGATTTCAGCTGGAGAAGTAAAAATATTAAACCAAATGAGTCCTGATAAGGTGTGGCAGCTACCGTGGTAACTAAAGTACAAGACGTCTAAGGAACACAGTCGTGTTTGAGTATAAACTAGCTTGAGTATAACGTGTTTGTGACAGTCACATTGTTTCACACATACACACACATATGTACATCCACAAGTATCTAACAGCTTTCTGTTTTCAACATTTGAGGTGAGAATGCATCTCATCGCAGAAAAATTGCTCTACTGAATTCCTAAGTGACTTTAGATAAGTGACCTACAAATATGTCTGAGGTGACCAGAGAGACCCACTGTCAATCTTAAGTTAAAGGATGGTTACTGTGCAGCTGTCTGCTTGCTTTGCATAGCCTGGAGGAATTGGTTCTATAGTCATCACCACTTAGCACCTCCTGTTGGTCAGAGATAAATTGGCTGTGGCATTCCAGTTGCCTTCTGAAAATACACTCCAAAATGTTCTTCCACACACCTGCAAAGAGCAGTGGGGAATCTTCATCCTAAGGTCATGGGGACACATTGACATTGCTACCAGGCTTCCATCAGTTCATTGGCACACACCTTTGTGAACGTGGGGTCTCATTGTAACTGCTGGAATCTTCAAGGGTGTATCACATGTGTTCATGAGCTACCCAAGGAAGACTCTAGGCTCACCATGCTTCTTTGAACTCTCTCTCCTGAGGGAGATCCCTCCTGACGACAGTTTCCTGGGGATGTTCTGGCTCTAGAGACAACTGTCTGCTCTGAAATGTTAAGGATAATAATTTTCTAACTTCTGTGTTATTCGTTCTCCAAGGTTTTATTCATTTTGATCAGATTATAGTTTTTTCTTCCCACACACAGCTCTTTATCATCAGGTGCTTAGATGGAAAGATTTGGCTAACCACTGCCGTGTTATACAATAACATGCTATCCTTTCAACTTCACAGCCTCTCCCTGCACCCACCTCAGAATCAGAATTCCAGGGTCCTTCCCCCTTGATGAATCCTCTCAGAGGCTCCACATGCTCCTTTTTGTTACTGTGTCTCCTGCACTTTCAGATCTTCATATATCTCAGCTTGACTTGGGGTATGGTCTTAGTTCTTTCCCAAGGTGGTTCCTCAGCTCCCATGTAAACCAATATCTGCAAGGAGATGATGAAAAAAAGACAGAGGGTGTGTGTGTGTGTGTGTGTGTGTGTGTGTGTGTGTGTGTCTACAGAGAGACAGAGACAGAGAGCTTCTTGAGCAAGATGCTTTGAAACAGTGGTCCTGTACTTATCACGACATTGCATTCAAATAAGATTTCTGATTATGGTAGAAATTAGTCGGGACCTCAGCATCCGGGGTGACAACTCTTTATTACTCAAAAGTGTATTAAAATTCTTCATATGTACTACTGCGAAGGGAGATTAATTGTTAAGTTGCAAAAAGGAGGAGGAGACCCTGAGCTGAGAGGACAGGGCATGTGGAGGGTTATAGAATGCTGGCTTATTAGAGAGTGATTACCAGAAAATTAGGAGGAGGAGGAGGAGGAGAGTAAAAACAACAGCAACCAGCAGGGGGTCACAGTGGAATCTAAGATCAAAAATGAAGAGGCCAGGAATAGCCTGCTTCCTCACTGCCCAGAGAGGAGACTCAGAAAGAAACTGCAAGTTCCCACGTGCTCGGGACCTTCTCATCTCTCTGACTTCAGGCACGGTCTCTCCCTTGCTCACTCTACTCCTGCCATGATGCCTTCCTTTTCCTCATCGAACATGTCGAACATGTCAGGTGTGTTCCTTCCTCAGACCCTTTGCTTGGAATTCTTTCCCCTTAGATATTTTCTTGGCCAACTCTCTCATCTTTTCCAAGGTTTTGCTCAGTTATCATCTTCTCAACAAGTTTAACCTGGACACCATTTAAAAAATGGTAACCAGCCATTCTCCTAGCACCCCATTGCCCTGTACCCTACATTTTCCACAGCGTTTATCACCCTCTACTGTACAGTATAATATCCTTGTTGTTTCTACTGTTTCTGTCTAACGCTCCCCAAAGCTGAGATACTTGCTCCCACTGCCCTTGCCTCGCTGATAACATCCCAAGTGTCTAGAACAGAGAACATTAAGTGTCAATCACTATCTGGTGAATGAATTAATAAATTTCTGGTGCAAAAGCCAGATGTACTTCTGTAATCACAATCAGAAGGCTCTGGTTGCTTGGATGACTGAGTCAGAGCCAGGTTTCCTGAGAGATGACTAGATAAGATGCCCTGGTTTGGGTTGGCAGGGCTTGGAGTGGAAACATGGCTGTATAGTTGTGGGCCCTGATATCTGCTCCCCTCCCAGCAAAAACCCCAGGGTTAGGTCAACAGGTGAAATGTCCTTGGTAAGTTTGGGGAATTTGAAAGTGAAGTGGACTGTTGTGGCAAAGACAACACTAGTCTGTGGTCATCAGACTAGTTTCTTATTTTTCCAGCACACATTTCTAGATTGTCTTTCCTAGCTCCCTTTCATGTCACTGGGGATTATAGGATTAGTTCTCTGCAATGGAGTGTGAGTTGGAGGGGTGTGTAATATCTCCTGGCCTTCTCACTGAGGGATGGACAGCCAGTGTCCTTCCTGGTCTCCTCTTCCTTCACCTCTTAGTTATAAAGGATCCTCGGGAGGCCTCCCCTAGGTGGAAGGAATCCATATCCCTAAATAGCCGTGTGGGACAGAGCCCCTCAACATACATAGGACGATGACGCGAGAAAGAAAGAAACACATCTGTATTGCGTTACTGCCCTGGTTTTGTGGGATTATTACTCAGTAATGCATCTAATCCATGTAACCAGGGGGAGGTGTCAAGCCTTCAGAGTTTATGGTATATCAGAGTTTATAGGACCCAAGGCTCCCACATTGAGTGAGATAAAAGTCTAATATAAGTGAAATAGGAATTAAGCTCGCGTATAGAAAAATAAATTATATTTCTAAATATTTTGAGTTTCTGGATTGAGAGTACTGTAGTCATCCCCTGGTTCTTGGATACTTTTGTTTAGATAAGTCTACATCTGTCCTTCTACATCTGGTTTCTCTATGCTCATATATAACAAAAATAGAAATCTAACATTAGAAAACACCAGCTCTGTGTAGAGAACCCTTTATTTGGTAAAATGCATTCTTCCTTAGACAAATCAGCCTATAGGCCAGATATATAGACCATCCTTAAAGAAAAAGAGAAGTTAATTCATTAAGTAGTAGTAAGAGATATTGACATATTCTTATCAAAGATTACAATTTAAGCCCTAGAATAGAAACATAAGGCACAAGACTAGCAATATACAAGCTAAATGCAAAATAAATAAATAAATAAACTTGAAGCCTATGAGAAGTCAAGATTAGAAGATCCTAGAGAAAACCCTTCCTGTTGCTGTTTGTCTACTCTTCTCGATGCTGTGATAATGTTAGTTGTCTCCATAAATGGGTGGAGTGCCACATTGCATCGTGTGTTCTACTGAAGCTTGTGCTTCAGCCTCAGAGGGGTTATAGAGCTGTCTCCTGCCACCAGGTTTGACATTTTTGTTAATGGAGCCTCTAGAGCCAGGGTCAGCAAACTACAGCCTGACGTAGGACAGAAAAGATAGAGAGTAGAGGCACTACAAACACTGCCTGTGTTTGTAAATAAAGTGTGCAGGGACACAGCCAGACCCACCTATTTATTCAGTGTCTGTAGCTGTTCTCACACTACAACCACAACGTTGAGTAGTTGCACAAAGCCTAAAATACATACTATCCGTTCCTTTACAAAAAATTATGCCAGCCCATCCTCTAGTGCATGTTACTTGTTCAGTTTTTGCCACCTCACTCTGTTTAGCGTAATAGTCGTGTCTTTGTCTTATCCCTTGAGTTGATTTTAAGCCACTGGTAGTTAGAGTCTGTGTACATACAAGTGTGTCCTTTTTTAATATCTTTCCACAGAAGAACAATAAATATTTGTTGAGTTAAATTGAATGAACATCCAAAACAAAGTCTTGTAGTCTTACTCTAGGAAAGCTGTAATCAGGCTCTAACATATTATGGACCCAACGTTTGTTTAACATTTTTATACATGTCTTCCCTGGTGGCAAAATAGTTAAGAGTCCACCTGCCAATGCGGGGGACACGGGTTCGAGCCCTGGTCTGGGAAGATCTCACATGCCGTGGAGCAATGAAGCCCGTGAGCCACAACTACTGAGCCTGTGCTGTAGATCCTGCAAGCCACAGCTACTGAAGACCACAGGCCTAGAGCCTGTGCTCCGCAGCAAGAGAAGCCACTGCAATGAGAAGCCTGCGCGCCGCAACGAAGAGTAGCCCTCGCTTGCCACAACTAGAGAAAGCCGGTGCGCAGCAACGAAGACCCAATGCAGCCGAAAATAAAATTAATTAATTACTTAATTTAAAAAAAATTTGTATACAAAGTGCAAGAAATCACTTTCTCTGGTATTTTGTATTCCCTATTTAATGAAGTAACTTATCCTTTTATTTTTTTATTGCTATGGCAGTTATAACAAGCTCACTGTAATTCTTACTTTACCTCTCACAGTGTAGTGTTGGGAAGTGACCACCCAGAGACTTTGCTGTTGGTGTGACCATGTGACAAGGTCTCACCTATAAATGCCACTTCCAGGGAGAGTATTTTTTAAAGAAGTTGATATACTGCCTCCACTCTCTGTCTTTTCTGTTCTACCACCAGATTTCAGTGGATCCCAAGGCCCTAGGGGGATGGCAAAGTCACAAATGGAAAAAGCTTGACCAAGACATTAGCACTGGGTGGTTAGACGAGTGAGGAATGATGTTTATCCCGTAAAACTTGGAAGTTTCTTTGTTTCAGGAGCTAAGCTACATCAATGAATAATATTTCTTAGGCAGTAGAGTTTTTTTCATCTTTTCCCAACAATTGACTGTCCTCTAAGATATAACATCATTAACTCATTTACAGGCCAGAATTTTTTTCCTTCAAATGACGTCTTGTATCTCTGGGCTAATTTAAGACTCATATGAAATATATATAAGAGAAGTGCATGAGCACTTTTAAATCCCCTATGATGAATTGTCCACTTCAAGACAATGTGCTGCAGCCCTCAGTGCTTTGCAAGTTGTCTTTCCCACTCCATGGGACAGGTTCTTATCAGCATATCTCTGTGTGCATATGTGAGTAAGCCCTCCCCTGAGCCTCCTGCAACAGAGGCAGGCAGATGGGCACATTTTGTGCTTCGTGGATCTCTTGCTTTCCTTAGTTTTCTTTGCCTGAGTGCATTTGATTAAGCCACAAGCTATGACAACAAAATGACTAAAATAACAAATCCAGTTAAACAAATCTGATTTTTTATATGATAGCTGCTCTCTAGTTTTAATTTTTTGGCACAAAATTTTGATTTTATTTTTACCAAATTATTCAGATTAAGTCATTTTTTCTTCCATTGGCAAAAATAGAATTCTTTTTTCTATATATACCAAGTGATGTTCATTTGACCTATACTTAATAACAGACAATTCAAATGGCTTTTATTAGCTGCAAAACTTTTTGTTTCAATGAAAGGGGCTGCCCAGTGTGAGAAAGGGATGAATGTGTACATTCTCTGGCTAGGGTGGGAGAGCCTGTGTAGAGGCAAACCTTCTTCCTGCTGTCTGTGTGGAAGCCCCACACAGGCCCCTCAGAGCCCCCAGCACTTTGCAGGGCACACTCTTGAATCCACTGGAGTAGAGATTTAAATCAAATTAGTGAAATTTCTATCAGATGTTTACATATATTTCTTTTGGTTCAGTATCTAGTGTGATATATTAATAAGACAAAACAAAACAAACAAATTAAAACACTGGCAAGGCTTTATTCAAAACAACATGTTTTTAGCTTTGGATACGTCAAAAACTAATTAAGTACCATTTACCGGAAAATTAAGACCATTACTCACCTTACCATTGCTTATGGACGTAATCAAGACATTTCATTTTGAAGTACTTAACATTTTAAAAAGCTGTCTTCCTAAAAAGCCAAACAATGCCTTTAGTCAGTGAGGAGAACAGAAGGTTGTGCTGAATGGTAATATGACCCAGAAATAGCGTTATACTTTCCACATATTGGTTTGGCACATTCATTTACCTGTGAGTAGAAACAGAAATATAAAAGTGCTTGTAGCCCTTTCTGAACCTTCAGCCAAAGTTAAATTTTTTAAAGTTTATTAAAGTTTCCTTGTTAGTTATATAAAATAAGAATATCTAGTGGAATAGTGTTTTATTTCTTATTGATCTTATCACCATTATTATGTCATAAAATATTATCCATTTTGTCATAATTTATTTATTAAATATATGTGCCTATAATCATAAAGCAAATCTTAGCAAGGTACATGGTTATAGCACATATTCAGGAGATGATCACTTTTGCTGTCCTTGCTTATAAAGACTTTACAGAACATCAGAAAGTCTAGAATTTGAAAATAAATGGAGCAGCACAATGTGCTCTACCCAAAAGAAATACTTAGCAATAAGGGGCCCTTTTCATAGAAATAAAATGGAGGACTACTCCGCCATCTAGTGGACATGCTGAAACATGGGAAAGTGTTTTTTGTTTTTTTTTAATTGTTTCAAATACAGTTGTATTAAATGCTGAGCAAAGTAGCATCTGCTCTCTTTATTGCTTTTGGAAGATATGAGAATTTATGCATGCATGGGATAAGATAATTTTCAGAAAGTGGTTTGAAAAAAATGGGATTTAAGGATTCCAGGTTAGCAGCTAAAAAGTGTACAGTGCTAAAGGAAGGTTTTCGTATAAGGAATATCATAGAGCCAGAGCAAGAAAGAGTGCGAGAGAGAGAGATAGGAGAGAGAAATTGATCTCGTTTTTGGATTGTTTAAAGGGGGAACAAATAAAAAAGAAGCATTTTTTAGCAAATTTTTAAAGCTTAAAACCAGAAGTCCCCCAGGGTTCAAGAAATAATTCTTTAGTCTAACATATGGAAAGTTTGGCAAAGAGGGAAAATGCCTTTTGGAAGAAGTTCCAGTGTCTGGGAAGAGCGAGAAAAGGGCAGATGAAGAACAGCTGCTGACAGCGAGTACAGCATGTACGAGGCATCCTGCAGCTCTGCAGCGGGGGAAGAGCACTGCGGCTGAGGACAGTTTTCCTATTTCACATAAACGTTACTAGGTTGTGGTGGGAGGGAAACCAGGAGGGAAGAGTATAAAGGAGACCTTTCAGTAAACTGAATGCTAACCATTTGTACTGCCTCGTTAAAATGAAGTAGTATCATAGAAAGGAAGACTGGCAAATCACTTCTTGTTACACCACGTGGAGCGTTATTCTCTGAGTGGTTAAGCCCTGTGCCCTCTGCCAATTCAGTCCTTGCAGGACCTGTCAGTGGGTAGTTTTTGATGGGCCTGATAGGGTTCTACTATCACAAAGAACAAAGTGGTTAAAAAGGAAAACAGGTGGTTGGATATTTTAAAACTTTTGGTAGCCAAGTCCATTGTGCTAATAATTCTCAGCACATTAGCACAATGTGCAGTGTATCAGGTGGCAAGGGGAGAGAGGCAAGGGAAGGGACCTTAGTTTGGGATAATATTCTCGGGCTGCAGTGGTAAGGAAAGATTAGGTTCTGACCCAGTTCATTTGATATAGTGCCAGTCTTAGACAAGGGGGTGATAATAAATAGGGAATAAAATAAAATCAGAACAACTAACATTTGTGAAACGGAGAGAACATTTTTTGAGACCTAACAGGTTGGTGTCCTACTGGCAGGAAAAAGATAACTCCTCCAGCCTACCTTCGCCTATTTATAGCCTTTTGAAAGGAAAAACAATAGAAATAATATTTCATGGAGCAGGGAAGATGGAAGAATTTTACAGCAGCACATGGATTTTTGGCCTGCAAGAGTAGGGTGAGTTCTTTAGATAGTGGTGGGGACATAGATGTACAGGGTGGGAACTAGGAAGGCAGGTGGCCCTGTGGAGTAAGCCTGAGGGCGGTGAGGACAGTGGGATCCCAAAAACTCTTCTGTGCTGTCTTCCCATTGTGTTACAGAAATGTGGCCCTGAGTGCTATGTGGATGTAGCTTGTTGGGTCAGATGTGGGCAGCTAAGCAACACTGAGCCCATCAGGTTCTCTTTCAGAAACTTAGAGTTGGGACCACTTCCAACTTGGACCTGAGGCTGCAAGTCTGGACCTCCAGCATATAAACCGAAGAACTGTGCTTCATCCGTGGTTTGCTCGTAGACAAAGCAAAAAAACCAGTCTGCACAGGGACAAAGGGAAACAATGCAAGGGAGGAGCAGAGATGAGAAATATTAAAAAAAAAAAATCTGAAAAGTTTAAAATTATTTGTTCTAGTTCCTTTCTATGGCTGTCCATATTTCTGCCCTCAGATTTCATTAGATACTTCTGTATCCCTGTAATACATTCCCATTCGACTTAAGAAAGCCTACATGAATATCTGTTACTTGCACAAAGATTCTTAACCATATGGTAATTTTGCCCCTACGCTGTCCAAATTTAGTCATTTGAGCCAGAAAGATGAAATTTGAAAAGGTGGACTTCCCTCAGTCCCTTAGACTCTGGGTAAATAGAAATCCTAATCTAGGCATGACCTTTTGAGTGCTTCCTCACAATTTTCAGATCTCCCTCCAGTGCTTGGGACCAGCAGGAACCCACAGTACAGTTCAGGAGAGGGACCATGGTCCTGGTCTGTTTCTCCCCTTGGAGAACTTTCTGACCCTCTGTGATTCCCCAGTTGCTCCCAACTGGGGTGATCATTTGCATAGAGGACCTCCAGTGCTAATGCTTATGAGGTTCTCCTGGGAGCCCAGGGCTGGATCCACATTCCAGGAAGGTGGCCTGGCAGGTAGACGCCTGGTGGTGGTTGGGTAGAGGGAGAGCAATCAGGTCCCGAAGGAAATAACATCTTGATGGAATTTAAAGCTTGAGTGGGACTACCCATATGAATTGATACAGATTCTCTTAGTTAAAGGGTGAAGAAGTTAAAAAGCCAGTTAAAAAACCCAAAGAAGAAAAAATTGTGTGCTTCCAAATAAATGAAAGATTTCCATACTGACAGAGAAAGACAGGGAAAGAATGGAAGGGAATGACAAAAAACAGCCAGAGTTTGTACTATGGAGGGCCTAAAGAAATTGGACTCTATCTTCAAGGAAATGGTAAGGCATTGAAAACTGCTAGTAATTTGTGTTATAAACAGTTTCTCTGATTGTAGAGTGAATGCAGGGGAGCAGTTAGGAAGCTATTCAAAGGTGGTGGCCCTGCAGATGAAGAGAAATGGACCGACTCTGATGAGGTATATAGGAAATGGGAATGATGGTAGATATGATGAGAGAGTGAAGAAGAGGGGGTTGCCAGGGTAACCTCTGGCTGAGCTGCTAGGTGCACAGCAGCCCCATTTCCTGAAGAACAGTTTTATGAGTCAGGCTAGAAGTGGAGGTGGGAGCGGCTTATTGGGAAGAGGATAGGATGAATGCAGGTTGAGTTCGAGGTGCCTGAGGGGCTTCTGAAGGGGGAATGCACCGTAGAAGTTGGAGGCATGAGACTGGAAAGTCCATGATGGAGCTGGCTTTTTCCCCCACTGCAAAGCAGTGTTGTTTGGCTGCAGTTTCCCATCTGGAGAGCAGAGCATTGAGCCTGGACACACGCTTTCTTTCTTTAAAAATGGCTTTCAAATGCAAAAGAGTAGGAATGCAGAAGTAGCTGATATGCACCAGAGAAAATGCCCATTTACTTTACAGATTGACTTTGCCCCAGCCTGTGCCTCAAAACATAATTCAGAAACTTCAGACATGATGAACAGAGAAATTGTACACAAGAGTGTTCCTCTTGCACTGGCAGGAAAAATACATAACCTTTCCCTTCATAAGCCATGGTCTGCCTTCGATGCTGACAGATTAACTTTCTTAACACGGCTGGGAGAAATGGCTCCTTATCCTCATGTAAGGCAACCATGTTCATAAAATAGAATGTGTCTCTTACCCATAATATGCACTTCAGTAGAGCCAATTCGCTGTGCAGATAACCACACGGAAGTACCAATATAAAATTGATATATTTTGGAATTTATTGAAACATTTACCCATTTTCGTATGTCTTCTGTATCTTCAACGTCACTGTCTAAAGTAGGCAAATCTGTGTATTTATTCTCCATTCTGAGAGAAACGTTGGCTTGGGAAAAAGTCAGGGGATAGCTCAGAAAGAAGAATTTCCTTGAAAACTGTGTATTATCAACCTGATCAAGAAAGACTGTTCAATTCTGAGTTTTCCTTCTGAGTATTTGCTAATTGAAATTTTAGAAATTTAAATGACTTTAAGTCCACAATGGATCTCCACAAATATTAAACAGTGTTACAAGTATAGCAGGTGAAGTGGCCTGGAAGGCATATGTTCTGATTATCTGTGACAGGGCACATATGAAGGAACTTTATTTCCATTTATTTAATGGTTTTCATAGTTCGATAATTCAGAGGTAAAAAAAAAAAAAAATCCTCTTGACCTAAAATCTAATTCTGAGCATTCTAGCTGTAGGTCTCCTGTCTCCATTGCTTTATCTTGGACTTTGTGTGCCTGTGAAAAAGTAGAATGTGAACTCTGATGCTTCTATATGTCATAGTCTTTCCAATTCAAAATCAGAAAGGGAATAAAGAGGGAAATAATATTTATGAAACTTACTATATTGCAGGGACTTTTGCATCCTCGAGTTTATCACAACAATACATTGAGCAAAGGATTTCTAACCTCATTTTTAGATAAGGAAACTGACTCTCAGAAGGGACATTTGCTGAGAATCATACTGCTAAGTGATGGTTGGAAACACAAGACTATTCACTTTCATTCATGCTGTTTCTGCTCTACCAGAGGTTTCCAGATTGGGTTCCCCAGAGCCCAGGACAAGGGGAGACACCTTGGCAGCCACCCTATGGGGAGAGTGTTGAGAAGGAAAGCTGCCTTACTAGATGTTGGTTCCCTGTGTTCATTTCAAGCAGAGCAATTCTGCTTTTAGTTGTTGCACTTACTGTGTTTGCTTAAAATTATTACCTAGGAAAATGGCTTCTACTACTTACAACTTTTATGTTATTGCACCATAAAACTAACTCTGATGAAGCTCATGGATGACAAAACTAGAGAGCCATAAAGTAAAAATAACTTCACTTCTGGACATAGTAAACTCTACATAACACTATTTATATTTAAAATTATTTTTGGGCCTTTTTCTCCAGTATTTATTGACAAATGATTAATAGGAAATTACTTTCCTATCTGTGTTTGTATGTTTTCAAGGTAAATATACAGGACTCTGGAGAACTGAAAGAGAGCTGTCTAGATATGCTTGAGAGAAAGCTAATAGATAAAGACCACTGCAGAGTATAGAGGAAATGGAGCCATTTTCCAGAAAAAAAAAAAATCAGAAAATTGTAGGTTAACTAACCTTGGTTCAGAGACCAGGGAATGCATTGAAGGAGATCATGATTGTGATTGAGGGCAATTCTCAGTGGCTGTCTGGCTGGAATTCCCGCTGTAACCTAGCTTTTAATTTTTAGTCAGCTTTATTGAAGTTTAATTTGCTTGACGCTTTGTAAGCCTGACTTCTACTTCCAAGGAAACTGCTTCTTTTGTATCCACTGCGGTGGGACGTGTTCCAAATTATTTCTTGAGAAAAAGATGATCACTGCTCTCTGACAGGTGTTCTGAAGTGAGGTCCCTGGAGCAACAGCATCAGCACCACCTGGGGGCCTTTTAGAAATGCAAATACTCAGGCCCCACCCACGACCTACAGCTTGGAAACCGTGGGCGGGGCCCGGCAATCTGTGCTTTCATAGGCCCCCGGGTGATCATGACCTAAGTCACGGTAAAGTTGGAGAACGCCTGCACGGGAGCTGGTCTTTGAGCAGTCACAGCCAATCTGGAGACTGGCCAGAGGAGGTTTGGCACTGCCGAACTTGTCCTAGAAGTAACGCTAATGAACAAGGCTGGAGCTTCCTGAATTGGCACGAGAAACCTGTAAGAAATCAACCAGCTGTTAGAAAAAGGCAGAGGAGACACTTAAATAGAAGCAAAGACTAGGAGTCAAAGAGCGTCACGCCAATGGCAGGCTACTAAAACTCCTGCTGATGGAAGGGTGAGGTTCCACACATATTCTTACAGTAAGCTTCCATTATGTGAGGTAACTCACAACCAAAAGAGCTTAAAGCATCTCGTCCTCTGCAACTCAGAGTCTCCCTAGAAGGGAGAGAATAATATATATTAGTAATGGTTTGAGCCAAAAAGTTGGAGAGGGGGCAAAGAAGCAGCCTTCATTTATATGCTGAGAAAATAATGATGCACACAGAGAGGTCAGACCAGGCTCTCCAAAGAAAAGTCTCATTCACACATAGGGATGTCTTCTGCAGAGCAGGTAACCCAAAGTTACAAGTCTTATTAACGACATAGACTAATAAATACTATGTATTGTGCCCTTACTTGTGTATGATGCTGTTTTATGTGTATGTGTGTGTGAATATATATATGTGTATATATATATATGTGTGTGTATATATATAGTATCTGAATTCACTTAAATCATGTAATAACCCACCCAGTTTGTACCATTACTATATTTGTTTCATAGATGATAACATTAAGGTAGGGGGAAATTAATTACCTTGCCCAAGCGCACACACGTCATGTTACGGAGTGGGGATTTGCACCCCGGCAACCTGGCACCAGAGCCTGCGCTATCAACTGCGATGCTATATTGCTTCTTGATGGAAGTTATTAAAATTAATCCTCTAGGTTTGAGATTCTATAAATTGCTTGTTTGTCTCTATGGCAACCATATGCAAAGCCCTGTGCTTCTAGACTCTCATTTGAAATCACCACTAACCATAAGAGCCACATGGCTCCTGCGTGTCCCACCAAACATGTGCATGTGATTACATTTTATATGACTCCTAACATCTTCATCACACAAATGTTCCATATTGAGAATTCTGATTTTAGTTCATGCAGGAATTGTTTACATCTGATTTCCTAGTTGTAATCCTGAACAAAAGAGGGAGGGAGGAAGGGAAGAAAGTAGGTACTGTCCTCCCCTTTCTAGATCATGAATGTATTCCAAAGTTTTGTGATGGAGCAGTGTGAAACCTCAGAGGTCTTCCTCAAAGGTATGGGGAAGGCCCTCACCTCTGTAAGGACAGAGTACTCCTGAATTGATTCTGAGAAAGGCATGCCCCTCCTAAGCTATCCGTGATCAGTGGTTTCATGTATTTTTTTAATACACACAGGCTAGTTCAGGGGATATATATATATATGTAAATGTTAATTTTTATGTGGTAGCTCAAAATGAGAAGGGCACAGTGTTACATAGCGGCTCAGTGGTAGAGCAGGGGCTAGGGGCTGAGTCTTTAATTTTTTTTTTAACTGCAGTCTTCACTGTTCATCCGTGATACGCCAGGGGCTACACCTATACAGGAGATATGGAAAAACGGTATTCCCCTCCCTGTCATCACCCTGTCATTATCCAGGCTTTCTCTGATGCGGTTGTAGCATCGTCGTTCTGCTCCGGTGGGCCAGTGAGCATGCGCTGTGCAACTCCGGCAGCAGCGGGCTCGCCAGGGCTTTGTGGGGGTGGATTGCTGCACCTTTTGCCTACTCAGAGCCACGTGTCAAGAGCTGGATGGCTCCTGGAAGCCCTAGTAGGTTGTGGATCTCAACCCAGTTCTGGAAGGGCTGAGGAATGCCCCCATCAGGAGTGATATACTCCACCAAGCCCTGGCCTCCACCCTTGGTTGCCCTAGAATGTTCTTTCCATCAGTTCCTCCCTTTAGTGTGAGTTAAAAGACTGAGTATGTTCGAATCGCGATTAGGAAAGCTAGGAAAACCTTGTGTGTGTGTGTGTGTCTGTGTGTATGTATGTCCTTGTGCATGTGTAAGTGGGTTGGTGAATGAATGGAGGGGATATCAGAAGGGAAGTGAAAATTTAAAGTACAGATAAAAGGAACTGAGGAGGGCTTCCCTGGTGGCGCAGTGGTTGGGAGTCTGCCTGCTAATGCAGGGGACA